>JAGXOD010000148.1:260000-560683 GCA_020368025.1 Brachyhypopomus occidentalis
GTGACCAAGATAGCAAGTCTTTGGGATGTATCAAGAGCCTTGATATCCAGGGTAATGTCAGCATACCACCAAGAAGGACGAACCACATCCAACAGGATTAACTGTGGACGCAAGAAGCTGTCTGAAAGGGATGTTCGTGTGCTAATTGTATCCAAAAAACAAAACCACGGCTGCCCAAATTACGGCAGAATTAAATGTGCACCTCAACTCTCCTGTTTCCACCAAAACTGTCCGTTGGGAGCTCCACAAGGTCAATATTCACGGCTGGGCTGCTATAGCCAAACCTTTGGCGACTCGTGCTAATGCCAAACGTCGGTTTCAATGGTGCAAGGAGTGCAAATCTTGGACTGTGGACAATGTGAAACATGTATTGTTCTCTGATGAGTCCACCTTTACTGTTTTCCCCACATCTGGGAGAGTTACGGTGTGGAGAAGCCCCCAAAGAAGTGTACCACCCAGACTGTTGCCCAGAGTGAAGCATGGTTTGTGATGGTTTGGGCTGCCATATCATGGCATTCCTTTGGCACAACACTTGTGCTAGATGGGCGCATCACTGCCAAGGACTACTGAACCATTCAAACATTGTATCCTGAAGACAATGCACCAATACACACAGCAAGACTGGTGAAAGATTGGTTAGATGAACATGAAAGTGAAGTTGAACATCTCCCATGGCCTGCACAGCAACTTTGGGGTGTTTTGGAGGAGCGAGTCAGGAACGTTTTCCTCCACCAGCATCACGTAGTGACCTGGCCACTATCCTGCAAGAAGAATGGCTTAAAATCCATCTGACCACTGCAAGACGAATTGACACTGTATTGGAAGCCCTACACCAATAAAGCCCTACTAATACATTTTTGTGATCTAAAATCAGGTGTTTCAGTTTCATTGTCCAACCCCTGTATGTGTGTGTATATATATACACACTACCAGACAAACGTTTGGACACACCTACCTAAAAGTTTGGACACTGTTTATTTTCGACATTGAAAAAGCAGCTAAGATGCTAAACTGATGAAATAACAGATTATTATTCTGTAATAAACAAATATCAAAATATCTTATAAACTAACATTATCAAAGTCCATTAGATTAAAAATGTTTTTTTTACTATTAAGAAAATGCATTTAGTCAAGTGTGTCCAAACCTTTGACTGGTAGTGTGCAGAATATACACTCAGTATATATATTGCATTTTATGAAAGATTCAGGGGCACAGAGTAAGAAGTAGATTTCCACTTTCTTGAGACCGTGTCCATGTCCGTGTTTCCGTACTTTTTTACCAGTAATTTGTACTGGAAAGGTTTATTGATAATGTGATTCTTATATCTTGACTTATGTTTAGGTATCAGAACAACACCCTGTGGATGTAAGGCCAAAATGGAAGTAAGTATGTGCATTTCCCCCCCCTTTTTGAGACCCACAGTCCCATTAAATAAGTCTTGTTCTCCATTTTGTTTTAGATTGGCAGCAAATTTCCAAATTTCACCAAACAGGAGTAAAGAGGTATTATGTAATCACCTGTTTACAAACTGAACAACTACTTTTGTGTTCTCAATAAATAAAGCAGTTTGGTTAGTGTAATGTGGGTGTTAATTAAACACTCAGAGAACTACATCATCGGGTTTAGGAGAAAGGGACACACAACCAACTGACAGACTAGGGACAACTGACAGACCAACGAGGCATTACAAAGGAATAAATAACATGTTCTCTAAATCAACAAACAAACCAGGAAGACGCAAAATACAAAACAACTATATGACACAGGCATAAGCGGAGATCAGAATTAACAGGATGCGAGCTAGGGATTACAAACAGGCAGAATTGAATAAACCCAAACCTAAATGAACTAAAAGAGAACACTAGAAGTGAACACAGCTAGGAATTAACAGGAAGAGAGCAAGGGATAACTAAAAGGCAGAAGTAAAATAAGCACAATCTAAACTAACTAAAAGAGAACACACAGTATAAGCAAACACAAAAACTACTAAGTACGACATGGGAAAACTCAACACATCAGGGGTGGGAAGAACATAAGACAACTTAGGAAACGGGGAGAACAACGACAGGGAAGGAGAGAACAACAAACCAGGAACAGCAACGACAGGAATTCAGTGACGGACGTGGGCATAGGAATCGTGTGGCTAGAGGAAAAACACAGGGAGACTGACAAGGACTGTGATGAAACAAAGGGTTTAAATACATTATGAGGGTGGGGATGACACAAAGGTGAAACATGGAAGCGATGAGAAAGCGACGAATGATTGACAGGGAGGTAGAGCCATGCGTTATGAATTTTTTATTCATCTGCTGCCTCCAATCCTCTAAGGAGACACCCAGTATGAATGCTCAACACATGGTGAAGCCATCAACAACAGAAAACTCTGCTTTCAACCAACCAGCAAAATCCAGGTGAAGTATATCTAATTATGTTTTTTCACAATTCAACGACACAAAAGAGTTAGTCTCTTGTGTCTGTATATAGACATATACATATATAGTTAAATATATTATAACCTTGATGTTAATATTTTTGAGAATATATTATATGTATTTAATTATTTTGATTAAGTATAATTTATCAAAGGTATTCATTAGTGCTGGGTGATTTTCATTTATTTGAATTAGTGTTTTAACATGAAGCAAATATGAAGGCTGTGTGGAAGTCTTTTAAAGTGCCAGAGAATCACCCAAGTATAGTAGTTTGTAGACATTTTTCTGCTGAATTGGAGTTACAAGGAGTTACAGTACTGGGGGGGGGGAGCAAACTAGAAATATACACACTACCAGTCAAAAGTTTGATTGTAGTCTTCCGCAGTGGTAGAACTTCTGCAGGAGTTTCTGGCAGATCCTGAAGGAGCCAGGCCTCCTCAAGAACTAGTCTGCTCTGTCCTTTACTGTATAGGGTGTTTGTGTTTGCTGACCAGTCCAGCCTGTTGTCCAGCTATACTCAGATATTTGTTTGTCCTGAGCACCTTCACATCGACCGTCTCAATGGAGATCGGCTGCAGTCTACTGAAGCCAACTAGCATTTTTACTACCTTTTTTGGTCAGTGTTTAGCTGCAGGTACTTGGATTTGCAATACACCACAAACTCTTCGACCAGGCTCCTGTCCATCGCACCCCCACACCAACAATTGCAGTAGCATCAACTTCTGCATGTGGGATGACTGCAAAGTGTGAACAGGACTGGAGAGACCACAGTCCCCACTGGTGCTGCTGATGACTGTATCTGAGGTGCACTGGAGAAGTCAAAGAACATGACCCTCACAACATCGCTCCCCTTGTCCAGATGAGCGTGAGCCCTGTGTAGAACATAGAGAATGGCGTCTTCCACTCCCACCTTCTCCCGGCATGCAAACTGCAGTGGATCCTCATCAAGCTCCATCCAGTTAGGATGTCTTCCACATGACAGGAACCCTCCTGAGATGCAGGATCGGGTTGAGGATATGTTGGAGAGGCTCCCTATAGTTGGGCAGCACATGCCTTGAGCATCCGGGGGCATATCTTGTCCAGGCCTGCTGCCTTCCTGAGTCTCCTCTGTTCTGTTCTGACTTGGTCTGCGGTGAAGGTAGGGGGACTGTAGGAGTGGATGTTCATTTTGGCTGCTGATGGTGTTGGTAATGGTGATGATGAAAGTGGAGGTGAGGGTGAGCGCTGATCTGCAGGGAGGCCAGTGGAGACGGAGGGGGTAGCAGGAGAAGGACAATCAAACATACTGTAAAAGTTTGAAAAAAAACTTTTTGCCATGTCCTGAACCCTATCTGCTGCTGTTCTTTTTTCAGCCTGTTTTCATCACATCGCAGACCACCCTCATGTTGTTTTTCTGCACCTTCTCTTCCATCTTTCTCATGTAGGACTCCCTGTCCTATTGAGCCGAACCTTGAGATCTACCTGTACACATTTCAGCGTTGTCCAGTTTCCATCTTTGAACACCCTCTTCTTTTGGTTTAGGAGGTCTTTGACATCGCTGCTAATACAGGGCTTGTTTTTTGGGAAGCAGCGTACAGTTTTTGAATGGAACAGCAACAGCAAAATTATTGAGTTGATATGTCATGTTACATGTTCGAATAGTTTGAGGAGACTGCCAACTCCCTATGGACACTCAGGCCAAAATGCTTCACTGGCTCAATACACCTTATATATGTATGCCGTGACTACATCAAATTTTTATTTATATAGTGCTTTAAACAACAGTTGTCACAAAGCAGCTTTACAAGCGTCCGAGTCCAAGCCCCCAGTGAGCAAGCCAAGGGCGACAGTGGCAAGGAAAAACTCCCTAAGAGCAAGAGGAAGAAACCTTGAGAGGAACTAAGACTTCTGGCCAATGCCGGTCACCATGACAACAATAATTAGACAGATACATAAAAAAAGAAGTGATGGGCATGATAAGTAATTCTAATCTTTGTGTGTATTTATATAAATTTGTTCTCTATATAATGTTTTCAAAGTCAAATTTATTTATATAGCGCTTTAACAATCGTATGCGTCCAGATCCCTAATGAGCAAGCCAGAGGAGACAGTGGCAAGGAAAAACTCCCTAAGATGGAAGGAATTAGGAAGAAACCTTGGGAGAACCAAGACACAAAAGGGAACCCATCCTCCATTGGGTGGCCCGCTAGCAGAAGTCTGCATTTATAGTTCAAATATAGTTCTATATTTATAGTTCTAATTCCAAGCCGAGTAGTCATAGTCCCTTCAGTGCAGATGGTGAGCCTCAGGTAGGAGTTGGCATCAGCGCGTCCTCTTGCGGCAATGGCACATCCAACCACGGCATCGGCACATCCACTGGCAAGCCAGACCATCTCCTAGGTACTTGTATGGCGTTGTCTTTTGTAGAATCATGCAACCAATATATAAAATACAGGTTGAGTATGTGAACATCAATTTAGACAACCATTGATTTAAACAGACATACATAGCTCACATAGTGCCAGTGATTAGCATGTGGCTCTGTCAGGCTTATCTATAGCAGCATAACTAAAGGGAGGGGCCTGGGGGTGGCCACAGTCATGTGGGCTCACTGAGACATTGCTCTCCACCCAAGTCATTGTCACAACAAGAGTGATCACATGATATGGCTGGATGACAGCATCAACATCTCTGATTACCAGAAAGCTCAATGACTGGAGGCCCCCAAGCGCCACACCTTCACAGGTAGAATACTAACTTAAGGCTTGTGTATCGCCGTGCGAGGCGTGGATTTGCAAGGTGGACACAATCACTGAGATGAGCGAGATTTATTGTGAGACTGACCAGAACACGAGACAAAACCTACACGTATCGACATGATTAAACAGAGGAATGCACTAGAGAACTAACACTGAACACGAAAGGGAACTTTAAACATACACAAAGCTGAAACAGTATACAACAAGAGACTAAACGCTACCACAGAAATACTACAAAGGTTTTTAGACTAAGTACAAAGACAACGAAACGACAAGGGCTGTAAACAGAGATATACGAACGAGGCTGAAGACAAAATAACCAGCAACACGGAAGACCAAACAGAGGGTATAAATAGAACAAAACTAACACGAAACACCTGAAAGACTAAACGAGAGGCAGGGAATACAAAACACGAGGCGGGGCTAAGACGCACATGGCTACAAAAACAAACAGGCATGAGAATGACAGGAGGGAGGCGGGGCAGACCGTGACAGCTTGATTAAATAGGTTAGTCTTAAGTCTAGATTTAAAGATTGGAACTGTGTCAGAATCTCGGATTTGAGCTGGAAGGCTATTCCATAACTGAGGGGCTTTAAAGGAGAAAGCTCTGCCTCCAGCTGTAGTCTTACTAATTTTTGGAACCAAGAGAAATCCTGCATTTTGGGAGCGCAGAAGGCGAGATGGGTTATAGTATGCAATGAGTTCACTCAGATATTGTGGAGCAAGACCGTTTAATGCCTTATTGGTCAGCAGAAGAATTTTAAAATCAATCTGATATTTAACCGGAAGCCAGTGTAATGCCGAGAGAGTAGGACTAATATGATCGAATTTTCTAGACCTTGTTCGGACTCTAGCTGCAGCATTCTGTACAACTTGGAGTTTCTTTAGGGACTGTTTAGAACATCCAATTAGAAGACCATTGCAGTCGTCCAATCTTGACGAGACAAAAGCATGGATCAGCTTCTCTGCATCAGCTAATGAAAGTAAATGTCTCAGCTTGTCGATATTACGTGAATGGAAAAAGGCAGCCTTAGTGACATTGCATATATGTGTATCAAATGAAAGATCCGAATCAATAGTGACACCTAAGCTTTTTGCGGAAGATTTAGGTGTAATTGCTTCTAGCAGCTTTTGGTCCAAGAAGCAACACCTCAGTCTTATCGGAATTTAGAAAATTAGATGCCATCCAGTTTTTTATGTCCTGGATGCAGTTCTCAATTTTGGGAGTAGTATTGACATCATCCAGATTAGAGGATATATACAATTGAGTATCATCTGTGTAGCAATGGAAGTTAATACCATGCCTATGAATGATTGTGCCAAGCGGTAGCATATACAATGAGAATAATATGGGGCCCAATACAGATCCTTGAGGGACACCATATTTTACCTTTGTACGTTCTGAACAACTTATTTACAAGTACAAATTGGTAACCATCTGTCAGGTCGTATCTGAACCAGGAGAGTGCTTGATCTCTTATGCCAATGAGTGCCCAGCCTATTCAGTAGAATGTTGTGATCAATGGTGTCAAAAGCAGCACTAAGGTCTAATAGAATAAGAATAAGAAAAGAAATGTGTCCTTTATCAGAGGATATTAAGAGATCATTTACTACTTTAGTCAACGCAGTTTAAGTGCTGTGGTGCGGTCGAAATCCAGACTGAAATAGCTCTAGGACATGTTCTGTCTGTAAGAAAGAAGAGAGTTGCGAAGAAACTTTTGGAAATGAACGACAGATTAGAGATTGGCCTATAGTTGGACAGTTCCTGGGGATTAAGACCAGGTTTTTTAATTTGTGGCTTGATGACTGCAAGTTTAAGTGATTTGGGGATGTAGCCTAGGCTCAGAGAATAGTTAATTATAGTAAGCAAGGGTTCTAAATTACTGTGCAGTAATTCTTTGAGTAGATGAGATGGTATGGAATCTAGAATGCATGTGGAGGGTTTGGCAGATTTTACCAATGAAATAAGCTCCTCATGACCAATTGGGGGAAAAAACTCCAAAAAAGCACCAGGACTATGGAGAAAGATCTGTTGCAATACTTGAGAGCGTGAAGGACCTGATTTGAAAACTTGTAAAACAAAATCTGTACGTGTATTTTTAATTTGAGAACTTGTAAACTAAAAGTTGCACTTGTATTTTTGATGTGAGAACTTGCAAACTAAAAGTTGCACTTTTACACTTACAGATTTTGTTTTACAAGTTCTCAAATCAGGTCCTTCACGTTCTCAAGTATTGCAACAGATCTATCCCCATACAGGACTGACTAGACAGCTGTCAAAGTGCAGGTTGACAGGGTCTGAGATAGCATGACTAAATTTTTCCCTAATTTTGTCAATCTTATCATTAAAGAACTTCAAAAAACTGTTACTGCTGCACTCCTGTGGGATTTGGGTTTCAATTTGGTCATGATTTCTAGTGATTTTTCTTTTTACAGTTTTAAATAGGAGTCTTGGATTGTTTTTATGTTTGTCTATTAAAGCCGATAAGTATGAGGATTTTGCTGTATGGAGGGCAAACTTATATTTATTAAGACTGCTTTTCCATGATAATCTATATACTTCTAACTTAGAATTTCGCTATTTGCGCTCCAGGATTCGCTTGGCTCGTTTGAGACTACGCGTGTGCTCATTGTACCAAGGCGCCATCTTTCTCTCATTTACTCTCTTATATCGCAATGGCGCAACCTTGTCTAAAGCTGTACGGAGAGAAAACCTGACGTGCTCGGTAATACACTCTAGCCCTTCCGGAGCTACAGGTGGATCCCTGTTTTTCAGATCCGGTAAAGTATCAATGAGCGCAGCTATAGTACTAGATGTAATAATTCGTTTAGTTTGGTAGCGGGGCTGCCAAAGAATACCGATGTTCAAACGCAACTCGTACGTTATGAGGCTGTGGTCAGAAACGGCCTCACTCTGCGGATGTACTGCTAAACTGGATATGTCGATTCCAAACGATAATACCAAGTCTAATGTATGACTACAATTATGCGTAGGACCCACCACATTCTGAGTGATACCCATTGAATCAAGAATTGCTTGAAAGTTTATTCTAAAAGAGTCATGCACATTTTCAAAGTGGATGTTTAAATCACTAACTATAATCACCTTATCAGCCAATATCACTATAAGAGACAGGAAGTCCGAAAACTGCAAAAACTCAGTGTATGAACCAGTGGGGCGGTAAATAATAATTAACATAAATGACTTTCGCTTTGTTGGTTGATGATAAATCTGACACAGTGAGAATGAGATTTTCAAACGAATTAAATTTGAAGCCTGATTTTTGAGAGACGCCTATATCGGAGTCATATAGTGTGGCAACACCACCTCTGCGACAATTTGGAGGGGGATTATGAACGTATCTATAGCCAGATGGAGATGCTTCGTTTAGGGCCATATAGTCGTCTGGCCGAGTCCAGGTTTCAGTCAGGTAAAGCATGTTTAGATTATGATCGGTAATCATTTCATTAACAAGCAGTGCTTTAGATGACAGGGATCTTATATTTAGCAATCCTAATTTCAGATTTAAATGATTCTCAGCGGCAGCGTTATTGAATTTAACATCTATCAAATTTTGTCTGCAAATTTTACGAGAACTGTTTTTTGATATTCAAGGAACAATCACAGTTTCAATCCATTGTGACCTAGGTGACGTCTCCTCACAGCTCGCAGACAGTAGGTTTAGCCTGTGTGTCTGCAGCCTTGCCTCGGCTCTGGTTTGTCAATCCCCATAAACTACTCCTACACTACCACTATTAAGCCTAGCTGATATACTACTAGATATGAGAGCAGCACCCTTCCAAGAGGTCCAGTTGTCTATATAACCCACTTTGTTTTCTGAGCACCATTTAGACATCCAGCAGTGTAGTGCCCATAACCTGCTATAAGTTTCAGCGCCATCCGAACTGGAATGGGGCCAGAGCATTTTACTGCGTCTGACATCGTCCCCGCTAACTCACACACCTCTTTAATGTTATCTTTAGTAATCTCTGATTGTCTCAACCCCACATCATTGGTGCCGACGTGTATAGCTATCTTGGAGTATTTACGTTTATGAGTATTACGTGAATCTCCTATAACCAGAGCTCTTTTAACAGGGCTCTCAGCCGGTGTATCGCTGAGTGGGGCAAACCTGTTCGACACATGAACCTGAACTGAATGGTGCTCAGCCCTACGGCTATGCTGCCGAGACATCACCCATTCGCCCCGCTGCGAGGGCACTAATGCCGGAGCTGGGGGCTCGCTAACTATGGCTGTGTCAACCGGGCCTGCTACGCTAGATGCTGCTAACTCTCTAGAACTTTCTAGAGGCCGGATGCGCTCCTCTAAACGGGAAATCTTCTCCGTCAGGCTAATGATTAAGCTACTCTTTTCACATACAAAATTACCACTACTGACGGACCAAGGGTAACTAAACATGCCACACTCAACACAAGCAACAAGTGACTCAGACATGTTTAAATACTTACATCCACAGATGTGGTACTGTCCCCAGCTTCCAGCTCAGGTTGAACACGTAACCCAAGATGCCACACAGTTGATCCGCGCAGCACCTCAGTAGCCTGGAGCTGATGCCATCTGGATCTGCAGCCTTACGCACCTTGATCTTACGGAGCACAATCCACACTTGATGAATTGAAAAGGACAAGAAGGAGGTAGATGAGAGGGACTATTGGATGTAGTCCCATTAAGGATGATGGGGCTGACAGCTGGGATGGCTGGGCTGGGGGAGGGGTGGGTGACTGGTCAAACCTGTTAAAAAACTGGTTCAAGTTGTTCACCAACTCTAAATCTTCAACAAGCCTTAGGGCTTGTGTTGTGGCCTGAGATTGAGTTCAAACTACTCCAAACCCCCCTGATGTTGCTCTGCTGCGGTTGGTCCTCCATCCTCTTCCTGTAGGTGTTTTTTCCATCCCTGATTTTCCTTCTCAGTTCCTTCTGGTCAGATCTCAGCTCCTCCTTATTTCCTGATCTAAAGGCTCTCTTCTTGTCCTTCAGTAGAGCATTAATTTCAGGGTTGATCCAGGGTTTGTTGTTTGAAAAACACCGTACCCTCCTGATGGGCACAGTGTTTTCCACACAGAAATTGATGTACTCCGTGATACAGTCCGTGATGCTGTCATTGTCCTCCCCATGAGGGTCACAGAGCTCTTCCCACACCGTGGAGCTAAAACAGTCTCTTAGAGCTTCTTCAGTCTCCTCAGACCATTTCTTCACTGTGCATGTCACAACTGGTTCTCTGCATACCAAGGGTTTATGCACAGGCTGGAGATGAACTAGACTGTGATCTGAGCCCCCAAGGGGAGACAAAGGTGATGAGCTGTATGCCTCCTTGATGTTGGAATATTGTAGATCCAGTGTGCTAGTATTCCTGGTGTGACAGGTGACATACTGGGTGAAGGTAGGAAGAATGGAGGACAGAGAGACGTAAAGTCCCCAGAGTCCCCAGAGATCAAAAAGAGGGCCTGTGGGTGTTGTGTTTGTAGGATATCAACTCATTCTGTGGGAGGCACAGCGGAGCTCCTGATAGAAAACAGCTGATCCCAAGAGGAAACAATAGAAGCGTAGTCACTCTCGCACTCTCCAAACATAAACGACATAAGAAGTGTACACAAAAACAAAAATTTTCAGAGAAAAGTCAGCTCCATTTTGTGGGGAAAGAGTGAAAGATACAGAAACACGAAAACACATCTAATGCTAAACAAAAATGGGAAAAAAACCCCAAAAAACACTGAATTAGTGCGGAGCTGCTGAAACGGACTGCCAGCTTGTGCTGCGCAGGAAGGTATGTGTGTGTATATATATATATATATATATATATATATATATATATATATATATGCGAATTGGTCATGAAAACTAGCACCCCTCATATTTGCAAAGAAAGACAAGTAAGAGAGGAAGGGGGCCTCAATATTTAGTCTAAACAGAGACAGGAAACGGGCCCACCAGACCTTTGACCACTAGACTGGGGCTCCTTTCACTTAAATCAGAACCATATGAAACCAACACTCTCGCACCTCTGACTAGCTCACTCATAAGGAAAGAGAAATGAATTCCAGACACTCTTACATTTAAACTTTATCACCACATAAAGTACTACATAGGCTTAGACACTACATCCCCTATACATCACCCACTGTGTAACTGTAATGTCCATTTCTGTTTTTCTGTGGTGAATGTGTATTCAAAACCTAATTATACTGTATATTGATCACACACAGTCCGCATATGGTGTATCTCAGTGTGTTGACACAAATGTCCACAACAGCATTCTTTGCTTTTGAAGTTGTATGTTTTAATATTCTGAATATATTTCTATCAGTTCTAACAAGATAGTCAAGTCAATTTTATTTATATAGCACTTTTTACAACACATGTTGTCTCAAAGCAGCTTTACAAATTGTATGGGTCCAGATCCCTAATGAGCAAGCCAAAGGCGACAGTGGCAAGGAAAAACTCCCTAAGATGGCGGGGGAATAGGAAGAAACCTTGGGAGGACTCAAAAGGGAACCCATCCTCCATTGGGCGGCCCGTTAGCACCAGTCCGTATTTGTGAACAAGAGGTGGTTCTACAGTTATAGCTTAAAGTTCTTAAAGTTCCCCGGCCAAGTAGTCACAGTCCCTTCGGTGCAGATGGTGCGCCTCAGGTAGGAGCCAGCATCAGCACGTCCCCATACGGCAATGGTACATCCAACCCCGGCATCAGTACATCCACCGGCGAGCCAGACCATCTCCCAGGTGCTTGTTGGTGCTTGCATGCAGTCGTCTTGGGTAGAAGCATGCAAAAAGATGGACAATACAGACTGAGTGTGAGGATGTCAATTTAACCACCATTGATTTAAATGTACATAGCTCATGTGCCAATGATTAGCATGTAGCTCCGGCAGGCTAATCTATAGCAGCATAACTAAAGGGAGGGGTCCAGAGGTGACCACAGTCATGAGGGCTCACTGAGACATTGCTATCCAGTCAAGTCAGTCACAACTAGAGTGATGCCATGACACAGCTGGATGACAGCATCAACATCTCAAATTACCAGAAATCTCAACGTCTGGGGGCCCCTGAGCCCCGCACCTTACTAGGGGAATATTTAACTGAAGGCTTGATTATATAGGTGAGTCTTAAGTCTAGATTTAAAGATTGGAACTCCAATCTCGGATTGGAGCTGGAAGGCTATTCCATAATTGAGGGGCTTTAAAAGAGAAAGCTCTGCCTCTGGCTGCAAATTTTTGGAACTAAGAGAAATCCAGCCTTTTGGGAGCGTAAAGGGCGAGATGGGTTGTATTAAGCAATGAGTTCACTCAGATATTGTGGGGCAAGACCATTTAACGCCTTTATAGGTTAAGAGAAGAATTTTAAATTCAATTCGATGTTTAATCGGAAGCCAATGTAATGCCGCGAGAGTGGGACTAATATGATCGAATTTTCTAGCCTTAGTTAGGACTCTAGCTGCAGCATTTTGTACAAAATTCAGTTATTACAATAGTTATAACCATTGTTTTTAGATCACTGTAAAACCTTACAACACAATTACTTCCCTATTACAGGTTATTTTCAGTATTTAATTAACTGTTGATCTTATATGGCCAGTCATGAAATGCACTATGCAGGTAATAATAAACTACTTTTCAGAAGGAAGCATGGACAGATGGTTGGATAAATCCTCACAGGCCCCAACATGCTTATGTTCTTTTGTAGGTTTTTAGAAGAGTTTGATTCAATAACACGAATTGGGAAAGGAGGCTTTGGTCGTGTTTTTAAGGCTAAACGAAAACTGGAAAAGAAATATTTTGCTGTTAAGATGGTGAAGTATACAGGGTAAGCAAATACATACTTTTTATTATAAGTCATTATAATTGTATATTTTATGTTATGTATGTGTCATTTCTTTGAATGTCTTTTATTTATGTGCTAAAAAATCCACAGCAAAGCTCACAGAGAGGTGGATGCTTTGGCAAGTCTTGAGCACACTAACATAGTGCGATATTATTCGGCATGGATTCAAGACACCGCATACAGTGATGAAGCCTCAGACAGCTCCAGCACTTCAAAGTAATACATTACATATGAATTAACTTTAAAATTAATCTTCATCAGCTGATTTTACAGAAATCTTTGGTGTGTCATTATTCCTTAATATTTCTAAAATTAGATAATTCTTAATGTCTAACAACTTAAAACTTATTTCAACATTTCCTTTAATTTTCATTTAAAATCTCATTATTTCAACATTACCTCATTATTTCAAATGGGTAACACAATTTCAGCTTTCATTATTATTATCACAAAATCAGTCTGGCCAGGCTATGGATGCAATGTTCTAGTCTTCTTTTATTATTCTAAAATAATTATTTTTTATTATATAATTGTTTTAATTGGGTTCTAATATCATATTGAATCATCAGAAGAGTGCATCCTTACACCCCTACTGACAGGTGAAGTGAATAACACTCTGTAATGTGCTGTACTGTATTGAGGAGAGCAGTGGGCACAAATGCTGAGATAGAGGTTTTTTTTTAACAAACATGGAGCACTCCTCTCTTGAGTGGAGGAGAGAGAGACGTAACCTATGCATACTTTACATACACGTTTATGAGAATGTTGGGTAAGTTAAACAAGGAGACACACAACATTAACATAACTAAGAACAAAGGGGAATACAACAGAGTAATGAATAACAATAAGCAGATTAAAGTAACAACAAATTGAACTATACATAAAGAAGGTTGAACTGTACATTCGCTAAGGTTAGGCGAACAAGGTGACACAACAAAACTAAAATCCAAACAGAGGCTACTATACAACAGAAAGACCAAATAGAGCAGACCCAGGTAACACGAACCAGGCTGAATCAGATAACATGACACGGGATACTCTGAGGAAACACTGGAGAGAGACACAGAGAGAAGGGAAGACAGGTACAGCTTTCCTAAACGTGAACACAAGGGAGATACTGGGGTTAATCTGGAAACAAAGACCAGCAAAAACATGAGTAAAACAAGGGGTGTGCATATACAGACAAACATTGGCTAAAACAAGATGCAGGTTAAACAAATGATAGAAACAAAGGGCTGACCAGCGGTGTAACGCCCAGGGCGCTGGGAGATGAGGAGGCAAGTGCTGAGAGGAAGCGAGATTTATTTTTCGGAGTACAAATCCGAAATCAGGGTAATTTAATTGGTCCAGTGTCATATCAGGTATAATTAGAGACTGATCAAAAACAACACGGAGAGACATGACCAAACTTAATCTTACCAACTGAATCAGAAACAAAACCAAGGATAACAATGTAAAACAGGCTCCACAGCACAACTAGGAAGAAAGGGAAGCCAGGCATCAGCATGACTTACAATGATCAGCCACATGGAAGACAAAACACAGGGTTTAAATACAAGACTACAAGACTAAACGAGACACCAAACAAGACACAGCTGGGATCAATAACAAGAGGGTGTAGTTACAAACGACAGGGGCATGGCAAGAAAACACATGGGAAACCAAAACAAGGAGATGACAGATAAACAGAGGAGGGGCTAAACAGAACACCACAACAAGACTGACAGGTGGGGCAGAGCCAGACGTGACAGGTGTGTACACAGAAGGTAAATAGAATGCACATGGAATGGAAAAAAAAACAGAAGAGGAGCATTGAATGGATGTGATTGACAGCAGGATGGGGCGATACGTTATACACTCATTACAATAATTATCTCATTACAATGGCACCTGCAGTGGTACTCATTGGTAATATTTTTTTCTGCCAATGGTTTAAATCTATGGCTATTAAAAAAACTTCATTTCTGTATTTATTTACACACTCAAAAATACAAGTACAAGGTTTGGTTTAATGCACCGCAATGACCTGGAATGGAATGATGATTGAATTGTTATGGGGAGTAGGGAATTTAGTCTGTGCCCCAGTTTGGAACTCTCTTCCACCAGATCTACGTTATATTGATTCCCTAGGGCATTTTAAATCTGAAATCTGAATCCACTTATTACCATTTCAAAAGATGGTAGTAGATGAGTGAGTTTGGACCTCAAATGCAAGATTTCTGGATGTCGGCAACATTTACAGCCTCTATCTTGAATGTTACATTCACAAACAACGAGACTTATATGGCCACCCTAACTGCATTAGTCTATATAAACAACTAATGTCAACTAATGTTTAGAGTTGAAAATGTTTAAGATTTTTACTCCTTAGAGGGGCTTGAGTGATGTAATATGGGAAATAACTCACTGCTAGAAGGGTGTGGTCCAGCAAACTGTAAAATGTGTGACTTGTCAAATGGTGATTGGCATAAAATTAGCATGGTGGACTTGGCACTCCCTTCTTGGGAGAATCTCTGTCAGTAACCACATGTTACGTATTGGTACTGACAGGCAGGACGCAGATGCAGACTTTTCCAGGATCTCTAAATAATTTGTAAAATGTTTTCCCTTAGTCATAGACACATGGCATGGGCTATGGGAACCATGATGCAAGGAAGACCAACATGGCATGAATTACATATCTGATATTACAAATAGGGATTCTGTATTACTTAATACAGGATGTGACAAAAAATGTTTTCTGTTTTAGTTCAGGCAGTGGTGTAGTACCAAAGTTCCTCTATATTCAAATGGAGTTCTGTGAGGGGATAACTCTGTGTGCGTGGATTGAAGAAAGGAACTCTCAACCAAAACAAAACAAAACACGGAAGCAGGAAGCATTACGCATCATGAAACAGGTCCTGGAGGCAGTGAAATATGTCCATTCCAAGAAGCTTATTCACAGAGACCTCAAGGTAGAGCACTCACTAACTTCACTGTGTCTGTGTGTGTGTGTATTATGAATATTTTCTTACACAAAAGCTTCGAAGCAATATTGCATCTTCATTTTTTTAAATAGAACAAACCTTTCAGAAACATTTTGTTCAGTGCCTGAAATAGGTGCTTTTTTAATCAATCCTTTAATATGCAACTTTTTCATCCTTCTATATAGTCCCTTTCCCCAGTAGACTTGTACATAACATATGGTCCTATTTTGACCAACTATATTTTGTTAGCTAGGCCTAACGTAAAGACTAACAGTGAAGATAACACAAAACTAACAGCTAACATATTACAGACAGTGAAGTAAACATTTATTGTAAATAGGTTTCAGTTGGGAGATGGTTTTCATTTTTTATATCCCTGCATCCCCCCATAGAAATGCACTCGATAAAACAGTAATTTCTCTGTATTCTTAAATAAAATCTGCACTCCAGTTGGCTAAAAGGGAAAAACATGTAATGCTCTTCTCATCCAGTACCCTCCAAATGAACAGTTTATTTTTATTAATCTAAACACTACCCTCTTACTGAGTCACACCACCATGTTTGCTATATCTGTAATTATACTCTTCAGTGCAATGCAATTGACACAATTTTTTCCATGAAGAGTCATGGTGCGGGAGAACCCACATTTCCAGGCGGAATGTTCTCAGCTGGATATGTGTTCGACTCGTGGGTGACGTGGCGTGGTTTGTGTCTCGCGCCTCTCTCCCTGGAAGATGTTGAGGACCTGTTTTTATTTGTAACTTTGATCACTGGGTTTCTACTGATTGGATTAGGCGTTGCCCTGGTGTATCGGGAAATTAAAAGAGTGGGGTCAGTTATCGAATGCCTGCAGAAATTTCCCAACATGATGCGATGGGTAGAGCTGTCGGAACGCAGACTGTGACTGTTGGTAGAAGCCTGGATTCGATCATGGAAGGTATCACTGCTCTACGGGTGAAGTTGGATCAGTTGGGAGAGTGCTGACTTAAAGAGGAGTTTCACATGTTCATAGATGTGCTCTTTGCTAAATTCTTCATTCTCGCTTATCTACATTGGTGCCAAAACAAAAATTCTCCCTGAACGTCGTCGTCTTGGTTACCTGCTCCTTCCCCCACACAGAGACTGTCAGAGGATGGCCCTCGCTCTCCACCGCAAACTTTGACACATAAACTGTGCACCAGGCCTCTAGCTCCCCCCTCCCCCGTCTAGATGAATCACGCCTCTCACTGCTTGACTGTCTGTGTTAACAATGCTTATATCCTTATGGGGATTTTCTGCGTGCTCACAGACTGTTGTCCTTGTGGAAATAATCTGTGATCATACTTTTTTGATGTTTCTCCCCCTAATCTGTGAACGGCGGCGCGTTTCTGACGCAGCTGGGCCACTCTGGGTTCGAGGTTCTTTACACCAGGGGCCGGGGGAACGCAATTTTAAGTCAAGCCACATTGTCAATTGTGATTTTCACCCCAATCGAAATTTGTCCTCCGCATTTACCCATCTGTGCAGTCAGAACACACACACACACACACTAGTGATAACTAGGGGGCTGTGGTGCACACGTGCCCAGAGCGGTGGGCAGCCCTAGCCCGGCGCCCGGGGAGCAGTTGGGGTTAGGTGCCTTGCTCAAGGGCACCTCAGTCATGGCCTCAGGCCTGGGAATCGAACCCACGACCCTCCGGTCACAAGACTGGTTCCCTAACCACCAGACCATGACTAACCCTAATGATAGACTAATGATAGACTAATGATATTTCTTTACCTTGTACTTGTGCAATGTGTAATGACAAAGGTAAATTCAATTCAGTGCATTCCTCTGGACACCAATCTCCTATGTTGTTCCTGGGATCTGTGGAACCATTTTCCAAGTTTGGGAATCACAGCTTCACCCTCCACTTTCCGACTTCCATCTTTTCTAGCTCTTCTTTCAGCCTTTGTCAATGTCTTGTTCACCTCTGGCATACAGCTTGGTCACTGTAGAGGAGGTGGCTGATGGTTAATGCGTTCCTTGGGCAGTATGCATAGCCATTCTTGGTGATGATTTCACTTGGTGAAGAGGGGGTTCATGCCTATACAGAACAGCAGTGGGGACTCAATGGTAAATCCCGCGTTTTATGGTAACTTGTGCTATTGGCCTGTAGTTGGCCTCTGGCATTGTCTTCCACAGCTCCACTGAGTTATTGATTAACAGCCTTCGTCATGTTGATATTTGTTATAGAGCCTCAGGTATTCCTGGATTGTTTGGGGCATAGGCTTTCTTGTAAATCCAGGCAGTGCACAGGTTGGTTTAGTCTTGCAGCGTCAAATGACTGTGAGCCACCAGTAGGTGCGGCATGGCTCCTCTGGTATTCTTGCCAGTGCCTTTCTGTGCACTGCTCATATATTGAGCCATGTGCCTACTCATCATAGCTGTAATGATACTATACAGGAGCTTCCATATTCTTCAGAGGCAGGTTACTGACTGATAGTTAGAAGGAATGCACCTTTCTAAGGTTCCTTCAAGAACAGAACTGTTCAGCTTTCAGTTAACCATTCAGGTAGACAAAGCTTGTGCAGTCCTCTGGACTGGACCCTCACTGAGCGGTCTGTACACCACAGAAGCATTG
Source organism: Brachyhypopomus occidentalis (assembly GCA_020368025.1). Classification (NCBI taxonomy): domain Eukaryota; kingdom Metazoa; phylum Chordata; class Actinopteri; order Gymnotiformes; family Hypopomidae; genus Brachyhypopomus; species Brachyhypopomus occidentalis. Next base: position 278,584 of record JAGXOD010000148.1, read on the forward strand.
GGTGAGGTCCACATTCCAACTGCCTTCCAAAAACTACATCTTACACAAAAACTACATCTACATCTACTTTCCCCGCTCTCTCTCTGTCACTCTTTCCCTTAATTTTCTTAGCTGGTACATACTGAAGGATCCCTTGGCTGGAAACCCAAAATCTGACACTTACTCTGGAAATTACTCAACACTCTTTGCACCATAGTTTATCAAGAAATTAAAATTAGGTGGTGTATGCCTCAGCGCTGCATCTTTAGGCTTTCCCTTAACTGGTTTTCAAATACTATTCCCCATAATACTATTCTTACCGATAGACCTTATCCAATTTAAAAGAACCTATGTGTGCTGCAACCATCTGATTTATTTTATGCTCAAGAATCTGCCTTTCCTTTCTTCACGTGCTGGCATGATTTACTACTGTAGGTGAATAATTGATCCTGTCTGATTTATTTTATTCCATTTACACTTAGTATGGTCACTGTCAGAGGTGCGGTTAGCACCAAGGACCACCAGAGTGTGCCATCAACAAGTACTGCCCAGGACCGCCCAAGGGCACCCTCGCCAGAATACTGACGTACACACCTGAACAATGTTATGAGTGATTTGTAGAGTTACTTAAGGACTGTGTAGATGTATCCCCAGTGCGAAGTATTGCCTCATTTCACATTGCTCTACCAAGCCTTTTGTATCAAGCCTTCTATTTGCCTTTTGCCTCTGACCCTTGCCTGTATTACTAGTTTCTCGTTCTTTGGATTTGCCCTTTTGTACCTCTGCCTGCCTATTATTAATTACCTGGTATTTTGACCCCTTGCCTGCTGTACCCGACCTCCCCTTATTCGCATTGCCCTATTGGGGCTGTTGCCCGACCTAGCCCCTTTGGGGGTTGCTCGTTGTATACTCTGCTACTATTGTCATTAAAAACCCTTGTCTTCTTCACCTGCATATGGATCCCTGACTGCCTCCTGAATCCCAAGCGTCACAGAATACTTCTCCGCAACCAGATCCAGCAGGTATGTCAGCGCTTCATTCAGCAGTTGTGAACCAAGGAAGGATGCTCGGAAGCCACGAGCAGCTGCTCCACCAACTTGCAGCCGCCATGGACACTATGTCCCGCACACTCCAGGGGATGGTCCTCGCGCCGACCCAGGCAGTAGCGTCTCCACCACCAACCACTCCCTCTCTACTCGTCCCGGATTCAGGTCTAGGACGGCCCGCCCCCGTCCCGGTTGGCAATTCCGGATAAGTATGACGGGTCTCTAGGGCTCTGCCAGGATTTCCTAATACAGTGTTCCCTGTACTTCCGCACGCTACCTACCGCTTTCCCCTCAGTTTCAGCCAAGATTGCTTTCGTAATATGGCTGCTCACCGGAAAGCCCTTCAGTGGGCCACCGTTGTGGAGAGTAATGACACCTCAGAGCAAATTTTCGCGGATTTTGAACTCAGGTTCAAGGAAGTCTTCGACCACTCAGCGTCAGTGCCAGAGCCTCAACGACAGACTCCGGGCTGAGTTGGCCTGTAAGGACTACAGTATAACCTCGCGCTGGATGATTTCATTTGCCTGTCTATTAGGTTGGATAACCTTATTCGGTCGCGAAAGAGTGCTTCCACACACCCCTTAGTCCCAGTCCCCACAGCACAGCCACAACCTGAGCCCATGGAGGTGGGTCGTAACCGCCTGTCCCAATCAGAACGGCAACGCCTCCGAAGACAGCTGTTTATATTGTGGTGAGGTGGGTCACTTTAAGGCGGAATGCCCGGCGGCAAAGAGTGGTGAGACCACACGCCAGGTGAGTCCAGTAACTCCCTTACCTTATGATCAAAGGAAGATGACGCTACCTGTGAAGATAATGTGGGGTGTGTCTGCATCTCTCGTTACAGCCCTGGTAGATTCCTGAGCGGAAATTTTATCGACCAGCAGTATGCCACTGAACTCTCCATCCCGTTAGTCTCGTGCCCGCAGCCTCTTTGAGTAAAAGGAATAGACGGAAACCCTATATGCACAGGGGTTATTTCTAAGCATACATTGCCTATTACCTTACGGGTGGGAGTGTTACACTCTGAGACTCCACGTTATATGCTCTCCGGAGCATCCCATAGTATTTTGATTCCCGTGGCTAGCACAATACAACCCCGTTATCTCATGGAAGACGGGAGAGTTACTGCAGTGGAGCCGGGAATGTCACGAAAGTTGGCTGCACATGGCTATTTGGACAACCAGTGTAGAAAGCCCGGTTACGACAGAGATCGTGAAAATTCCCGAGGAATATATCGACTTCACCGATGTGTTTAGTAAAACAAAAGTGGCACGGCTGACTCCGCACCGCCCCCCTCTGATTTGGTGCGCGTTAAGGAGGGTGACGAGTGGAAAACTGCATTTATCACGACTAACGGCCATTATGAGTATTTGGTTATGCCGTATGATTTAGCTAACGCCCCGTCAGTATTCCAGGCATTCATGAACAATGTTTTTCGTAAGTTACTGAATCGTTGCGTCATTGTGTATATTGACGACCTTCTTATTTATTACGAATCTCAGGACGAACATGTTAGACACATCAGGGAGGTACTCCAACTCCTCCGAGAGAAACAGCTGTACATCAAGCAGGAAAAGTGTGCATTCCACACTGATGAAGTACATTTTCTGGGCCGGCGGGGAGTGGCTATGGACAAGGATAAGGTGAGAGCAGTCCGTGACTGGCCACGACCTCCCTCGGTGAAGGATCTACAACGAACTTTTTTTTGCAAACTTTTACAGGAGGTTCATTTGCAATTACAGTTTGGTAGCGGCGCCCCTCACCTCATTGTTAAGAGGAATGCCCAAGACGCTCGCATGGACTCCCGAGGCACAGGACGCCTTCTCACAGTTAAAACTGCGTTTTAGTTCCGTGCCCATCCTGAAGCACCCCGATCCCATGCTCCCTTTTGTAGTTGAGGTGGACGCTTCTGACACTGGCATCGGGGCTATTCTCTCGCAGCGCCAGGGAACGCCTCCTAAGCTCCACCCCTGCGCCTTCTACTCCCGAAAGCTCACCCCCGCCGAACAGAACTACGACATAGGCAATAAGGAGCTGCTGGCAGTAAAGGCGTCAATGGAGGAATGGAGGCACTGGCTGGAGGGGGCGGCACACCCTTTTTTGATTTTAACAGATCACCATAACCTCGAGAACATTAAAGCAGTGAAGTGATTGAACACACGGCAAGCTAGGTGGGCATTGTTTTTTACCAGGTTTAATTATATCATAACTTTCAGGCCGGGGTCGAAGAACGCCAAGGCAGACGGCCTCTCACGGCTCTATGAGAGAACTGAGGTGCTCAAACCACCCAAGGCTATCGTCCCAGCCTCCCTGGTGGTTGCACCGATTCAGTGGGAATTGGATGGGCGGATCCGAGCGGCACAAAGGGAGGAACCTACGCATGCCCCCCGGGTAAGATTTATGTCCCGACAGCTTACCGCCTGGAACTGCTGCAGTGGATTCACATGGCTTCAACATTGGGGCACCCCGGAGAGAGACGGACGTTAGAACTGAGGAAGGAACTGAGGAAGGAACTTCAGAGGAAGTACTGGTGGACCGCTGTCGCAGGAGACACCAAGGACTTTGTCGTTTTGTGTGATGTTTGCGCTTGATGTAAGACCCCCCGTAGTCGGCCGCGCTGTTGCCCGCCCTAGCTCCTTCAGGGGTTGCTCGTTGTAAACTCTGCTACTATTGTCATTAAAAACCCTTGTCTTCTTCACCTGCATATGAATCCCACACTGCCTCCTGAATCCCAAGCGTCACAGTCACATAGTTTCTGAGCAATAACTGATCACTCTAGGTTACTAACATTCTCTCAGCCCAATATGCATTGAGGAACGGATCATCATGGAAAACCACAGACATAGGAAAGTTACAGATGCACAATTCAAATAAATATGTTCTAAAAAGATAGGTCTGCACAACCCTATCCCTATATGTTTGTACACTGAGGACAGATTCCTGAGTGGCAGTCCAATGATTTTTCCACAGATTGTGATGTTCCTCTGGAGGCTGGTTGAGTGGAACCAGCAGGTAATGGAGAAGGTGGTGATACTCTCTATGAAAGAGTAGTAAAATGCCTGCATGATGTCATTATTACTGTGATGTGCCTGACAACATGGACAGGAGAACTGTGTCGTCTGCATACTTGACCAGGAAAGAATTGGGTTGAGTGGATCTGCAGTCATCGGTGTACAGGATGAAGAGCAGCGGAAAAAGGACGCAGCCTTGAGGAGAGCCAGTGGATTTGTGTTGTAGTTCGGAATAGACATTATTGACCAGCACTCTGTGATCTGTGTGTTAAAAAGTCCAGTAACCACAGAATAAGCTGATCCTCCAAGTAAAAGTGGGATGAGAAGTCTGCAAACAGAAGTCTGGCTGAAGTGTTGGGATGTTCCATGTGCTTATGAATTGTATCCACAATGAATACCTTGGCATCGTCAAAGCCTCTGCTCGTGCGATAAGCAAACTGGAAAGAATCCATCTGCAAGTTGGTGATTTTGATGTGTTGTTTAACAATCCTCTCCATGGCTTTCATTACGAGGGAGGTGAGAGCCACCGGTCTGAAGTCACTGAGTATCTTGGCTGTACTCTTCTTGGGGATAGGAATGACTGTTGAGTATTTCCATAGCTGTGGGGGACTGTGCAAATGTCAAGGGAGCTTTGGAACAGGGTCTGAAAAATGCCACCCAACTGTTCCACGCAGTGCTTTAGCACACAACCACTGATGTTATCCGGGCCAGGTGAGCTAGTCCCTCTGGTCCTCCTCAGGGTTCTTGTCACCTCAGCATTGCTGAAGGTGAATGCATGGTTTGTAAGCTGGAGTGTAGTCCTGATCTCTTCCATCTGGATTGAGTTATCTTTCTCAAACCTGCTGTAGAAGCGGTTGAGGTTATTGGGGAGTGATGGTGTCGCAGCAGCGGTTGGTGACGGAGTTCATAGCATCCATGTTTTTGAGCCCTTGCCAAGCTCATCAGAAGATGTTTGTATTTTAATTTTTGCAATTTTTATGGCTTGCTTAACTTATTTGTTGACCTCTTTTTTCCGAGCCTGTGAAGAAGACCCTATTCTTTTTGTTGAGGACTTCCTTGAGCTCATTGGTGATCCAGGATTTATTGTTGGGGAAGATTCTGACTGTTTTGGAGGGGATAATGCTGTCTACGCAGAAAGAGATGTATGAAGATATGGTGTCAACTTGTTTGTTGATATTGTTGGAAGGAGTCAGAAGGTTGTTCCAGTATGTGGTTTCAAAACATCCCTGGAGAGCCAAGATACTGTCTTTGGTCCACTGCCTGATGTTACGCACAACTTTCTTAACTCTTCTTATGGTTGGAATGTATGCCCAGAGCCCAGAGGGGGGAGAGCAACTGGCCTGTATGCATCTCGGACTGACCCAAAACATTTATCCAGTGTCTTCCCCAAATGTGTGCTACATGTAATATATTGCTGAAAGCCTTTGAAGGCTTTGCCAGGGGAGCAGTGATTGAAGTCACATATAATAAATTAAAAAGATAAAAAACGATTAAACTTAAAAGATAAAAAGATTGCTCTGTGAGCTGGCCGGTCGACCACACGAGCAGCGACCCGCATTTAATACAGCCCAAACTGCTTAACTCTGTTTCGACTCTGTTCAAACTCTGTTTGGAAGGTTTTGGCAGTGACAGATATGTTGTATTTTGATTTTTTTGATAATTTGTTTAGAAATTACATAAATTTCAATATGACATTTCCATACATCAATTCTAGCTGCCATTCTCTTACAGCAGAAATGTAGGAGCCCTCCTCTTACCTTAACTCCCCTCTCCACGTTGAGTCACTATTCTTTAGCCCTCCTATATACATTATAACAACCACCTAGAAATACTACCTGGGACTCCATAGAAATCACTTATCAACCACCAGGTTTAGCAAAGCAATGGTGTAGCAATCTACTTTCAGCTCTTTATAAGCATCGTGTAAATTCTTAAAGAAATGCAAATTTAGTTTATTTTATTACACTGGCTTGCCAAAGCAATCACTAGCAATGGAAGAGCAACCACCTAGCAACCAATTGTGATACCATAGGAATGTTCAAGCCCCACCATGTCACCACCTGGTAATCTGTGCATTCACTACATTTGCTTCAGGACATATATTATTATTCTTCCCCTACAAAAACCTGAATGATATATCGTTCTGTTGTTCAGATTACTAATGTTTCATTTACATCAGCCAGAAAACATCATGATTGGGCATGAGGGAGGAGTGAAAGTCGTGGATTTTGGACTTGTTACTGCAGCAGATGCAGACAATGACGGAGGTCCACTGGAACGGACTAACAGGACAGGAACCCGTTCTTACATGAGCCCAGAACAAGTGAGTAGGTTATTTACATAATTGTGACTTACTGTGTGTATTATGTTCGCTCTTCAAATTCAGGTTGGATGGTAAAATCAAAGATTGTAATTGTACTCTCTTTTATGTGACTAGATTAACCAATCTTCCTACGACAGAAAAGTGGATATTTTCGCTTTAGGCCTTATTTACTTTGAGCTTCTTTGGCACTTTGGAACACAGGCTGAAAAGCAAAAGGTTAGTGAAATTAAAGAACTCTCACTGTGAAACATTTCATAAAATACTGTACCAAAATATTGTATATATAACATTTAATTAAAGTTATTTAAAGCTGCAATATGCAAGCTACACTATGCAAACTGCTGCCCTCTCTAATGGAAATATTCTTTCTTGATTTATCTGATGATTGCGAATGCATTTACTTCAAGGAGTGTTTTGAAACAAGCCTTTTTGGCTGAATATCCATTGCTTCATATTGTCTCTCTTGGCTACTGTTAGCTGGATTACTAGCTCATAACTGAGGTAGTAGCCCAATGTGACCCCAACAAGCATCCGTTAGGTGTCAGGGCTGCTAATCAGTCAACCATTCAGTCTCTCTGAATACCAATACCTGGCTTGCCTGTTTTGCTTGTGAGAGAAATTCAGGTGTTTCGGGATCAGTAGAAACAGGGACCATGGGCCTGGTATTCATTATGGCCATGACCTCTGCCATAAGGGTGACCAATACCTCGTGAGTGAGGCAGGTGGTTGAGGTTTTTAACAACAACCCATCAAGGATGTGTCATTCTCTTATACACACTCCTCCCATGTGGGATGAATGTGGGGCATTGAAAGTCCAGGTGCAGCTTTGGTCCTGTAAATAGCCTTTGATCTCTGGATCACCAACATTGAGCACTGATGAAGATAGTGCCTTGGTCTGGCTGCAGATGTTTGACAGGTCCTCTGATTGACAGGAAACAACATAAGCCAATTTTGAACCGAGGTTGACATTGACTCTATATACTTCTATATGCACAGCCCTGGTATACAGACAGGTAAACATTATAGCCCACCTTTTGCTATCAGCAAATCTTGTGCAGTGGGATATGACATTCCAATGCCTAAAAAAAACATCCAGGCCTACATGCGCAAATGGCGGGTCAACTGCAAGATGGCCATTTTTTGTTGTGTTAGGCAGCCTTAAGTTTCCTACATGTTACACATTTGTGGAGTGTGCTGTAAATCGGTTTCTTGCCCCCAACAACCCATAGTCCTGCTGTGCATGGAGCACCTTCAGTGAACTGTCAGTCGGTCTTGGTGAGATATTTGATTGTAGTAATGTGTAAAACAACAGCTACATGCTGAGTACCTGGATTTACCAAAGGTTGTTTCTCCATATTTGAGAGATCTGCTGACTGAAAGCATCCCCCAAACCTTATCAAACCCTCACTGTCAATGAAGGGGTCAAGTCTTTCAAGAGGACTGCAAGATGGGATCTCTTTTCCTTTTTTAAGGCACTCAGTTTCCTCCTTGTAAGTTTCAGTTTGAATGCACTGAACTGTTTTTGATTTCCATAGTATTTGTAAGATTGCAACTGTGCCAACCTTTACCTTGAAGCTTTAGAGAATGACTATGAAAGTGAATGAGAGTTTTAAATGCTCTAACCAGGTACTTCCAGCTTGAGAAATGTGCAAACCGGTGTGATCCAAGCTACATTACCTGTATTTTTGTTGACCTTAAGGTATGCTACAGCTGGTATTGCCATTGTTGAAGCATCTGAGACGATGCACAATTCCCTTCTCATGTGTGTGACAGTGAAACTGGAACAAAAGGTCTGCAGATTTGGAGATGTTCAAGAGGAGTGAGTCAGTCCACCTTACCCACTCTGCCTCCCGGCTTACCAGTAGAGGCTTTTACCAACCCTGAGTGTTCCACAGTTAGCTCTCTGTACAATGCCTAGATGGTAACTGGGGCAGTGTCTGTTCACCATCTACAGTAACTGCAACTTGTTCTTGCCCAAAGCATAGTAGAACCCAGAGCAGTGTATTGTTTAAGTCGGAAATACCATTGAATGAGGCGCTTGAGTCAAACACAACTTATATTTTGACTTGTTTCTGAGTATGGTACACTCCAAAGGTTGGTAGGCACCAGCACTCTTCGCCTGGTTTGAGTGGTGGTGGCTTTTTCAATGATTTTCTGCAAGATTTCAATCAATTGTTCTCCTGTCTTTCTTTTTCTCTAGTGTCCTTAACAAAACAGTAAGGCACTTCAGAGCCTGTTCTCTGTTGTTGGGGAGTAGAGGACGTGGTAGGGGTGTCTGTAATGCGGTCACAGAGTACGAAACCACCATGTGAAATTGTAGTGAATGTGTGGACCCAAGTGCCGGCTTGCACAAGGAGAAACAACAGTAATCACTGAAATGCGAGAGAGGCAGACAAACACAGGGAATGAGGGAAAAAACAACATAAAGAATGCAGAAAACTCAATGCGTAAACGAAAACTTAGTCGAGAAAACACAGGTAACAAACAGAAGACGCAGAATAAATCATCTCGTAAAAAATAACCACAAATGTACGGGTGAAAACAATGAAACAAACTGAAAAGACGCGGAAATACTCAACGCCAGGATTCATTAACAGATGATAAGACGACCCAGGAAGGCTCCCCAGAACCAGCTAGTAAATTGCGGACCCCTATTGGACAACGTCTATAGGAAAGCCATGGACCAAACTACATGAAGTAGGAACAGGGATGAAGTTTCGCGGGCCGAAGGAAGCTTGGGTAATGCCGGCTTTGGAGAAGCGATCGACCATAACCGATATGGCGGTATTCCCCCGAGAAGGGGGCAAACCAGTAATGAAATCCATAGACACGAGTCCATGGCCTGGAGGGAATGGGGAGTGGACGTAACAGTCCAGCCAGCCATGCCCTTGACACCTTGCTCCTGGCGCATACAGCACAAGAAGCGATGAAATCCCAGATTTCCCACCCAGGCGACTCCCCACCTGGACCCGGGTTGGTGGCCAGGGACTGTTTTACTGCGGCTTCCACGTCCCATTGAATGAGGGCGACGATCTTGGCAGTGGGAATAACGGTACTGGGTGACAATTGCTCGAGTGGTGACTCCCATTGGCAGGAGAGGGCGTCAGGTTTGACATTTTTAGTTCCCGGGTGGTAGGAGAGGACAAAGTTGAGCCGTCCAAAGAACAGGGACCACCTAGCCTGTCTGGGGCTAAGGCGCTTAGCTTGTTGGAGGTAGGCCAGTTTCTTATGATCTGTCCAGACCATGAACGGGTGCCTGGCCCCCTCCAACCAATGTCTCCATTCCTCCAGTGCCAACTTGACCGCCAACAATTCCTTATCCCCGTCATAACTGCGTTTGGCAGGGGTGAGACGATGGGAATAATAGGCACATGGGTGGAGCTTCTGTGGAGTGTCTGAGTGCTGGGAAAGTATAGCTCCAACCCCGTGATCAGAGGCATTGACCTCCACTATGAACGGGAGGTTGGGGTCGGGCATGCATAGAACTGGAGCAGAAGTGAATCGTTCCTTCAGGGCTTCAAAAGCCCGTTGAGCCTCCGTGGACCAAATAAAAAGGACTCAGGTTTTCTTAGTGAGAGCTATAAGCGCCACTAGAAGCGCCAGTCATTTGACCGCTGTGACGTCTTACTAGAAGCGCCACGTCTGTTCGACTTACTTATACCTAGAAGCGCCGAGCGCTGGTCATTTGACCGCAGCAGCACAAAAAATATATATATCTTTGCACTAGATCCAATTTCACAACCCTCCTTTCATGACTTCTCCCAGAATTGTCCTTTCAATAAATTAGCATTATTACATTGTTAAAAGAAACCCCATACAGGCTAGTTTCACTCGTATCTCCGTAATATTGCCGTCATCACCTACATTTCAAGAATGTGATTCTCTTTTCTGCCAACGGGTGTTGCAAATATTCATATGCCATTTAATATTTAGTATAAAGATCAATAGTTTTCAAAACAAAATTAATCGCAAAGTTCAAAACTGAGTGTGTGTGTAAAGAAAAAAACGGAATTTGTCCCCGAAGTGTTTCACTTTCCAAAGTCTTAAAATATATACTATTTTTATTATTATTATATAATATTTATAAGTGGGGCGGCATGGTGGTGTGGTGGTTAGCACTGTCGCCTCACAGCAAGGCGGTCTGGGTTCGATTCTCGGTCTGGGCTGCTCTGTGTGGAGTTTGCATGTTCTCCCTGTGCATGCGTGGGTTTTCTCCGGTACTCCGGTTTCCTCCCACAGTCCAAAGACATGCATCTTAGGTTGATTGGTCACTCTAGATTGCCCGTAGGTGTGAGTGTGTGTGCGTGTTGGCCATGTGGTGGACTGGCGAACTGCCCATGGTGTACCCTGCCTTCGCCCGGAGATGCTGGGATTGGCTCCAGCCTAGCAGGAATAAGTGGTACGGATAATGAATGAATGAATGAATATTTATAAGTTTAAATCAAACTGAGTTTGTCAGTTTTCAAACTGAGTGTGTCGTGCTTTGCCTAATAAACGCTTTAGTAGTTTGCAGGAATTCTGCGAATGGTAACCTATTTATCAAGTCAATATCTCAAAGGAAATATCTCATGGGTATGATCCCTCTTTGCCAGGGCTAGCTGTTAGCTAGCATTTATTATGTAAATGAATTACTTTGTATATGGCTGCTTTTATGTGTTGTTGACACACTGGCATTACAAATGAATGAATTAGAATGCAAGCTACATATGTAAATGTATTAAATAAGGCATTATGTATCTTTGCAAGCGATGTAAAAATGAGATGATGGCATGGGTGGAGCTGTTATGACCACTGTATTCATGTATTCATGAAGCACTGAGAGCTATAAATTAGTCCACATGTATGACTCCAGCTCACTGCATAGTTGGGACGGCTACACAGTTTGAGTGAAAACTCGGCTTGGGCAATCGAACAGCAATGCAGTTTGCTTGAAAACTCGGTTTGGGCGTTTGAACAGCAACACAGTTTGCGTGACACCTTGGTTTGGTGGCGTTTGAACGGTTGCATAGTGCATTATTAAAATGGCACGGAGAATGCTATACACCCAAAGCAAGTACTGGGCATGCTGTGCAATATTGATGAGATGGAATCGGAGGGCGATGTGAGGTGTCAGATGGAGAGGGCGAAAGTGAAATGAATCTGAATCTTGAATCTAATTCAAATTCAGAATCGGACTCTGAAACTGAGTATGGCACAGTATGGTTTGAACAAACTGCTGGCATCCCTCGGGGTAGAGCACAAGAGTGCAATATTATGAGAGAAACCCCAGGTCCTACGTGTTATGCCAAGGACAAAATTAAAAGTCCACTGACCAGCTTACTGTGTTTAATTGACACAGAAATGTGGGGCTCAATTCTGAAATACACAGAGGCAGAAGCTGAACGAAATAGTGCTCAGTTCAAACTAACAGCATTTGTGGGTCTCGTTTATTTGAGAGGTATTACAGCCAGTAAACGCATGAAACTGGATGAATACTGGTCTGCTGACTTGGGAAATCCCATTTTCAAAGAGACAATGTCTCGACAGACATCATGACAGACATCATGCGCTATCTGCGTTTTGATGACAAGAACACATCGCATAAATTTGCGATGATCTCAGAGATATTCGATAAATTTGTGAAAAACAGTATTGCTTCTTACACGACCGGTGAGAACATAACTGTGGACGAGCAACTGTTCCCAACCAAAGCTCGCTGTCATTTCACTCAGTACATGGCCAATAAACCGGATAAATTTGGGATTAAGTTCAGATGTATGGTTCCCAATTGAAATAAACTGCCTGCCAGTCAGATACGAATGGAACCAAGATAGTACGGTTCCAGAGAGACCAATCTCAGTGAGCCTAGTAAAAAGAACATTATGATTTACTGTGTCGAAAGCAGCAGTAAAATCAAGAAGCAAAAGAACAGAGGCACAAGGCGATCTATGAGTAGAAGGCACAGACCTATTTTTCATCGGTGCCAAGGTGTTAAGACAAGCACGTAGACAAAGCAATTATAGAATGATACAGCATCATCAATGGATTGCATTGAATTAAGATGGGCAAAATGAAACATTTCCAGAGATGCTGACAGAGAAAGAGAATCAATAGCCTTAACATTACGATAAGTAAGTACAGTTTTTGAATGAGGTTTGGGAACAGGTTGAGAAAAAGAGGCATTGATTAGTATATGGTCAGAAACACCAACACAATGTCCAGTTAAATTGGTTATAATCCCACCCATAGAACAGATTATGTCCAGAATATGACCCTTCTTATGAGTCGGAAAGTCAACATGTGGTGTTAAATCAAAACAGCTTATCAATGACAGAAATTCTGAAGAAGCAGAAGAGACAGAGTCGAGGTGTATATTTACATCACAGAGAACAATGATGGAGGAGGAGAGAGAAACGCCAAGATCACCCCAAATTCAGACAAAAATTCAGTCAGGGAACTCTTCGGAGGGCAATAAACTATCATGAAGATACACCCAGGAGCCTTGAGAACCATAACTTCAAAGGAGGAAACATCTTGTGGGTTGCACAAAGTCAATTCAAAGTTGTCCCTGAATCAAACCGCCAGACCCCCACCTCTACCTGTTTTTCTAGGTGAGGCCAGATAGTTAAAATTAGGGGGAGAAGCAGCATTCAGATAAGTAAAATCACCCAGCACCTGCCACGTTTCAGTTAAAAAGAATAGATCCAACTGATGCTGGTCGATAAGGTCGTTGACTAATGCAGCCTTATCTTTGAGCGAGCGACAGTTCAATAGCGCCAGGTTAGATAAACGATGTGATGAAATCGATGTAGCAGACTGGTCCAGCGATGTAGAACGAGCGCTCCATGATGCGCCCGTTAATTCCTCCATCATCCGGTCAAAAAATAATAATCCAAAAAATGTAACGACTGACAATTTCTTCACTTCATTGGCACTTGCAAACACCCTTTTGGTGAACAAAACCACTATTGTTGGAACGATGACTAAAATCAGACATGGGATGCCCCCATGTACACAGGCACAGTATGAAAGATTTTCCACCAAGGTGTTGCGGGCTGGAAAAATAACTTACGATTTGCCAGGCAAAACCTAAAAAAAATGTATGCATCCTGAGCACAATCCATCAGACAGTTTCAATTGATAATGGCACAAAGAAACTGCCTGAAACTGTTTCCTATTACAACATGACTAAATGTGGCATTGATGTTATGGAACACATGGCACGACTGTAGTCAGTGAAGGGAGGCGCCCGTCGTCGGCCTGTTGCGGTGTTCTACAACCTCCTAAACCTGGCTACAATAAATGTACATATATTGTTCAAACAGTGCAAGAACGTTAACCTGAGCAGACAGAGGTTTTTTTTTAATACAGAATTCCCAACAGGACAACCCCAAAGGGGGAGGGGGGGCAGTAGCCCACAGGGGCAAGGCAAACAGGAGAGTCAAACACAGGCATCCCCCCCCAACATGAAGAACGAAGGTGGGGCCGTCACACTGTGCGATCCGGATGGGTAGCGTGGAATTCACGGATCAGGGCGGGGTCCAGGATGTCATGGGCATCAACCCAGCTCCGTTCCTCCAGACCGTACCCCTCCCAGTCCACCAAGTACTGCAAACCGTGACCCCTTCTGCGTGAATCCAAGAGGGAATCCACCAGGTAGGCAGGGGCACCGTCTATATCCAGTGGAGGTGGCGGGGGCTGTTGCAGATCCTGAGGCAGCCTGGAGGGTTGAGCAGGCTTAAGCAAATGACAAGGAAAGGTAGGCGATATGCATATGTACGACACTGGGTTGACCTGACTAAGAATAGGGAAAGGGCCCACGTAGCGGGGATTCAATTTGCGACACTGGGTCTTAAGGCGGAGGTCCCGTGTGGAAAGCCATACCATCTGAACTGGTGAGTACGTAGGAGCAGCCCGCCGATGGCGATCTGCTTGTATCTGACGTGGGCAGCCTCTCAGGTCTGTTTACTGTGACGGAACCAGTCATTCACCGCCGGTAGATCAGAGGGTTCTCCAGACCACGGGAACATGGAAGGCTGGAGACGTAAAACACACTGAAAAGGAGTCAGACCCGTGGAGGAGTGAGTGAGGAAGTTTTGTGCGTATTCGATCACCACCAGGATGCAGGTGTTGCCTTGAAACCTGGGGAGATCTGTAATAAAATCAACTGAGAGGTGAGACCCTGGCCATCGAGGAATGGGAAGAGGTTCCAGAAGCCCTGTTGGCAGGCATCGAGGAGTCTTACACCGAGCACAGACATCGCAGCGGTTCACAAAATCTTTAACCTCCTTATGGAGCTCTGACCACCAGTATTTCCGCTGAAGCAGTTCCAACGTCCGCTGAATCCCTGGGTGACCAGGAGTTGGAGCTGTGTGCACCCACTGTAACAATTCCTGGTGGTGGACTGAACGTATGTCTTACCTGAAGGACATGTGCTTGGGGAAGGTTCACCTCGGTGTGCTGCTTGGATCTGTTCATCCAGGTCCCACTGAATAGGCGCAACCACCAGGGAGGATGGGATGATCGCCTTGGGCGGTACTGGTGTCTCATCTTTCTCATAGAGGCAGGAGATTGCGTCAGCCTTGGCGTTCTTTGACCCTGGCCTGAAAGTGATGATATAATTAAACCGGGTGAAAAAGACTACCCACCTTGCCTGCCGTGCGTTTAGTCGCCTTGCTGCCTTTATGTACTCAAGGTTCCGGTGGTCTGTCAGGATCAAGAAGGGATGTGCCGCCCCCTCCAACCAATGCTGCCAGTCCTCCAATGCCGCGTAGAAGGCGCAGGGGTGGAGCCTAGGAAGTGAGCCATGGCGTTGGGAAAGAATGGCCCCGATGCCAGAGTCAGAGGCATCCACCTCCACAACAAAAGGGAGCGTTGGATCGGGGTGTGTCAAAATGGCGGCGGAACTAAACCTCAATTTCAACTGGGAAAAAGCGTCTTGCGCTTCTGGAGTCCATGAGAGTTTCTTTGGCGTCCCCCGTAACAATGACGTGAGGGGTGCAGCGACCAGACTGAAATTCCGAATAAACCGTCTATAAAAATGAGCAAATCCCAAAAATCTCTGAAGGTCCTTCACAGAACGGGGGTGTGGCCAATTTCGGACTGCTCCTACCTTGCCCACATCCATAGCTACACCCTGGTGGCTCACATGGTAACCTAGGAAATGTACCTCTGCTGTATGGAAGGCACATTTTTCCAGTTTGGCGTATAACTGATTTTCTCTCAGGAGCTGAAATACCTCCTTGACGTGTTCTACGTGTTTCTCCGGTGTTTCTGAGTAGACCAAAATGTCGTCAATATAAACAATGACACTGCGATTTATAGTTTGAAACTTATTTTAAACATCAGTATAGTTCGATCATTTCAGTAAAGGTGTGGTTTCATACGAGATATGAGAAGAATTTGAAAATTGGACATATATTTTCAGCTTTAGGACCATATAATTTATTCATGCAATACACTAAGTCAAATGTAACCTCATTAGGAAGAGGGCTGAGATTGTTGTGAACATTTTGAGGCCACCCTGAGTGAATGAAAGATTGGAGCTGTGTCAGGTCTGGGTCATGCTCCGAGGCCTGCTGGAGCTCCTGCAAGGACACCGTCTTCTCCAGGGGAGAGTGAAGGAGCTGGATAAGGTTGTGGTCAGTACAGTCATTGTGTAGGTCTGTGACTGAGAGATGCGAAGTGGAGAGGTGTGCGGAGCATGACAGTAAGTCCGCCATCACATTTTCTCGGATGAAGTTATATTGGTGGAGCCTTTTATTCCAGCGGTGTATGCACAGGGGTCTATGCCCGGATCCTGAAGTTGCCAGTAATGCCGTGAGTGCTTGGTCGTCCGTCCGTAGTGTAAATGAACGGCCATACAAATGCCACCGCTCACACGCACAGACACATGCCAGGGCCTCTCTTTCTCCCACCGGATTAAGGGACCGTGAAGCAAAAGCAGTGGCTCGCTCTATGTTGTCCTGGAGCTGAGACAGCACAGCCCCGACTGCAAAGTTCGAGTCGTCGCAGGTGAGGAATGTCGGACTGGATGGGTCAAAGTGAGCCAAGAGAGGTGGTGCAATGAGTTGGGCCTTCAGCTATGTGATGGCATCTACACAGGCTGGAGTCCAGGCCCATAGGGCATCAGACGAAAGCCCACAAACTCTACTTCAGATGCTGAAAAAATGCATTTCTCCCCATTCAGCGTGAAGTTATGGGAGGCCAGAGTGTCCAGCACTTGCGCTAGGCGTTGATCGTGGATGGTGGGCGTTGGTCCATGTACCACAATGTCATCCAGGAAGATAACTTCTCCACGAATGCCGGAAAAACAGCTAGGGGCGGAGCAAAGACCAAACAGTATTCTCGTGTAACGAAAAACACCCGCGTGTATGATGAATGCAGTGAGGTTGCGACTATCTGTGTGCAGAGGAACCTGCAGGTAGCCCTGGCGGAGATCCAGCTTGGTAAATACTTTAGAGCCATAAAACTGGCATGTCAGCTCCTCCGCCGTAGGCAAGGGGTAATGCCTGCTTCTAACAACTTAATAAATTCCCCTTTGACGTCCTCACGTAAAGCTAGGGGAATGCGGCGAAGAGGCTGTATGACTGGATGCACGTCGGAGCGCAGGAGTGGTTGGTGTGTAAAGTCTGAAATACAGCCCAGGCCCGAAAACAGCTGGGGCACTGCTGCTCCCATGGTGAGCTGACCTGAAGGATTGCTGCCCCACAGTTATCCAGGAACCTGAAACCCAGGCTTATGATTAAGTCTAACCCCGTAAGATTAGCACCATGCTGTGCCACCTGGAAAGTGGAATGTTGGGACACATTTGTTTCCATGGCACACTGCACAGCTCAAGGAGCCAACTAAGTTGATCAGTGTATTACCATACCCATGCAGCACTGCAGATGGCGTCCTCAGCGTTTTGTGGGGCAGGAAATGTTTAACAGTGGACCACTTGAGAAGAGATACGGCTGCCCCCGTGTCTACTAGCAATAGCACACAGACCCCATCTAGTTCCACTGTGCACGTCTTGAACGGTACCTGGATAGAGCTGACAGAGTGTATGGGGGTAGGATCGGTAGTGCCAGTTCTGGCAGGCCGTGAGCCAGCCCGCGATGCACCCATAGGTGGTACGGAGCGGCAGACCCTGGCAAAATGATTGCTCTTACCACAGTGCTGACACACTTGGGCCCTAGCTGGGCACACAGGGGCTTTGCTAACATGCGAAGAGGAGCCACAGTCACCACAAGTACAGCACATCTATTATGTTATAATAGATGACCAAAGGCCAGCGCGCAATGATTCGTTTGGTGCTGTAGGACCCAGTTACTTTGTCCAAGTTTTCAACCCCACCTTTGTTGGCATTGTAATCAAGGATCATGCTTGGTTTCTGGTCCTCTCTTGTGCTGATTTCAGCATTTTTGTGCAGAGTACTCATGAGCACAACATTCTTTCCCCTTTTTGGGGCAGTAAGACACCAGGGCTGTGGTATCTGTGAAGGCAAACATGGAAGATTGAGGGGCCCTGTTCTTGATTACCAGCAGCTCAGCAGGGAGTTCATCCCTGTTCTTACGGACAGTTCCGACCATTGTGAGCTTTCTCTTTAGAAGCTCCTGACCCAAATTATAGTTTGTGAAAAAATTATCACAGGTTATGTTGTGCCCCCTGAGACCCTCTGCCATGTCAAGCACGACCCTTGTGCCCTGATTCTTCTCTGGGGCTCCTCCAACCTTTCCAGTGTAAACCTGCATGTTCCGTGCATAGCAGTGGTTGCATCACATGCAGCCCAGATCTTTATCCCATATTTAGCTGGTTTGGAAGGCATGTATTGCCTAAATGGGCAACGACCTCTGAATGCCACCAGCCTTTGCGTCCACGGTGTTATTAGGGCCTGGGTTGTAGAGTAGTGGAAGTTGCTCTACCCACTTGTCCCACACTGTCCTAATAGCTGCCAGCTTGTCTCTCTCCTGTCTTCCAGCCCTTGTCTCTCGATTATCAAATCGGATTACTCTGTCTCCAGAGTCTCCAGAGACATTGTGGCTCGAAATATAGCCCTGCCTGTCTCTGCATCCCACAGACTGGCTGTCGATTCATCCTTCGACTTATAAACCCCCACCAGGATGAGGAGCCCCAAATACGCATCTAAATGAGTTTTGTCCAGCTCCTTCCACTTCTCCCCAAAAACACGCCTCCCTTCTAGATTACTCATATCCAGAATGATTTTCTGTATTGAATCTGGCATGACACATCTCACTGCCATCCTAGTGGGACCTGGCACTGTTTTTATTATGTTTTCTGCAGACAGTTTTGCCTGACGCATATTTGGGGATGAAGACCACTGTAGTACTCTCTTCCGGCTTTCACGAGAGGTGGTCGCACAATCTCTTGCTCCTGCACTTCACTTGTTCCCTGTTGTTTCTGCTCAGCTTCTCTGTCTCATCCCAGGACCCTGATGCTGCTCTTCGACTTTTAAACAAAGAAAATTAAATTGATTAAGTGGTCTCTCAACGCAATTGATACTATTTTTTCCACGAGGAGTCATGGTGCGGGAGAACCCACATGTCCAGACGGAACGTTCTCAGCTGGATATGTGCTTGACTCGTGGGCGACGTGGCATGGTTTGTATCTCGCGCCTCTCTCCCTGGAAGATATTGAGGACGTGTATCTATTTGGAACTTTGATCACTGGGTTTCTGCTGATTGGCTTGGGCATTGCCCTGGTGTATTGGGAAATTAAAAGAGTGGGGACAGTTATCGAACGCCCGCGGAAATTGCCCAACATGATGCGATGGGTAGAGCTGTCAGAACACAGCATGTGACTTTCGGTAAAAGCATGGAACAATCTTTGATCATATTTTTTTGTCTCCTCCTAATGTTATCTTTCTATGTTTCCTCCTTAATCTGAGAAACGGCAGCGCGTCCCTGATGCAGCAGCCGCTCTCAGGTCCCAGTGCTTTACACTGAGGCCCCAGGGGAACTTCATTTCATGGCCTTGTACTTGTACAATGTGTGTATGACAAATAAACTTCTTTGAATCTTTGAGTTCACCATTTTTTGACATGAATGTATTGCTTGGAGGAATAGGAATAGCAATTCCCTTATCTGGTTCAAAATCAGAATCATTAGAATCAGAATTTACCTCAAGATAGTCTTCGTCTTCAGACACATCCTCCTCTATTTCACTGTCATGATCAATAATGACTTCCAGAGACTCCTGGACTGTCATCCTTTTGCTTCGGCTGCTCATTTTGTAATGGTCTGCCTGACAGAGTATAATGTTGGTAGGACTCCCATGCAGAGAATATTTTATTTGCCCCTCCCCTTTTGAGTGTCCACTGAATGTAGGTGGAGTTTTCCCGCAAGAACATAAATGGTTCCCGTCAAAAGTCATAACATTTGCACCTGTGTGTGTGTGTGTGTGTGTGTGTGTGACTGGGATGAAATAAGTCTCACAGTTGCAAAGAAAGAAATATTCTGACACCCTTTTACATACAGTTTGGCTGGTGGGTCAAATTGACCCGAACAGTATCTGTGATATAAACATGCAGGGAGTGGTTGCAAATATTTTCATATAATATGTTGATTACACTAATTAAAGCAAGCAGAAGAAGTTTCATACTGAAAAAAATATTTTAAATATATTTCCTAGATCTTCAAACTTTTAAACGGGTCAATCTGACCCGTAACATAACGATGGAGCTCTCTTGGTACACCTTCGTACATCTCTTTTTGTATAGCTAGCCATTTAGAATGGACAGCTGATCCAGATATGAACATATATAGTTTTTCTAATAAGTAGAAGAACTCCTCTACCTCCGGGAAAGCTTTGACTGTATCTACTAAAACTAGATTTAGACAGTGGGCGGTGCAATGGAAGTAAAAAGCATATTTTGCTTCCTCTTTGATCCTCGCCTGTACCCCAGAATGCTTACCGCTCACGACAGAAGCCCCATCATAAGCTTGGCCTACAAGATTCTTTTTGCGCTCAAGACCATGATTTTCCAGTATGTGGATTATTTTATCACTAAGCCCTGCTGCATCGAGTGGGTCTTCTTTACATTTGCTGATGTCTGTGGAGAAACACAAACCAAATATAAATAATTGTAAATAAACATATATTCTGCATGGACACAACATATAAACTGCAGGACACAGTATATAAACTCCAATTATACTGACACTGCTCAAATGCATGCGCGCACTCACACACAAATGCATACTTGTCTAAATTGCATCACTGTATTCATTTATTAATGCTACTTATTAATTGTATTAATTAATTGTATTTTTGTTGTATTGAGTACATTCTTTTATTGTATTCTAAAGCCTGACCGGGGACTAAGACTGCAAATTAGTTTTGTATGCATCACACTAAGCAAGCAAATATTTTTTCAGCATCACAAACCTGATGGTCCAGTGCTTGTGGATGCACATATATTCTCTGTCTGTGTCTCACACTCTGCTTGTATCTCACTCTCAGCTTCCTCACTCTCAGGATTTTCTGCTCTGTGCCCTCTTTCTGAAAACCAGTGTCTCCCAAGTCCTCCTGCTCGCTCTCTGTGGTGCGCTCAACTTGCTTCTCTTCAGCTCTCTTAACACTATCTGGCTCTGTCTCAATGTCTGCCTCATTGTTATTCATCTTTTTGGTGCATAAATAGTAGGTAATGTCCTTTTTTCTCTTCATTTTGAACTGTAGACAAAAAGCAAAGTAATGGAGAGGAACACAACATTTCAACAACCCAGAATATAAATAACATTTAACTATAATAATAGGCTACTGTTGTGGGCTTGCTTGCTTTTGTGTTGTGGTAAGGTTAACCCTTTAGGCGCCAGAGTTTTCTGGTCCTTATGACTTTTCGGTGCCGTATTGCTCCTTTGGCGCCTAGAGGGTTAACGAACGTTAGCTAGAAGCATACAATCAACTCAAGCTGACATTAACGCCTGGTCTGGCAGACTGCTATTATAATTCATGAAGTTAGCCAACAACATTTCTTGCCCAGAAATCTTACCTTATAACAATTCAATGGAAACTAAACAAACTAAGTAACACAACGGTAGACGAGAAACAACAACTCAAGAACATAACGCAAACGGGGAACAGACGCACGAGGTAAGTATAAAACTAGACGCAGGTGGAACGAATAATCACGGGGGCAGGGAAAACACAGTGCAGGGGCGTGACAGACAACGGGGGAAACCATGGAAACGAAAACGAGGCGGGACAAGGGCAGACGGCACGATAATGAGGGTGAGGGGGCGGAGTACGGATGTTACACTAAACATCTAGCATATTTATATACATTTCTTTATATATGCTTGGTGCTTGTAGTGTTAAAGTATTTATATAAAGTATATATAATATTGGTTTCAGTTATGATACCATTAAAGCATTTTTATTTTTACATCTACCATAATTTTTAGATCTGGGAAAATATAAGACGTAAGGACCTTCCAAAAACATTACGTCAGATGTTTGGCTTTGAGGTTTGTCTTTCTTCTCATGATTTTAGTTTTTGAATTATTTGAAAATACTCAACATATACTGTATTGTGGGCTTCTCTAGAGTTTTGTATACTCTAACTGTTTTGCATGTTTTCTGACTGGTAATTTATGATAATTTAATTTAAATTATATTGATTGTGTAAAACAGCTTTTTAGCAGTAAAATTGTCTAATCTGTAGAATAACTTAAAGTTTGCATATGGAACTCTAATCTTATCTGTTTGCCAATACTGATGTAAAACAGTACAAGCTAATTCAGCAAATGCTCGCCAACAATCCTGAGGAGCGACCGGATGCCAATGAGCTGTTTTCACAGCTGGACCAACAGATAACCATGGACTACAATACACACAAACAAAATATGACATGCTGATTAACAGATTTTGTTGTCATCTGATTAACATTTCAGAATATTTGAAGAAATCTAGATTTGTGCAAAACTTACACAAATAATAGTTCATTATACAATAACGTTAAAACCATTACTAATAAAGCATATAAAACATATGTCATATGATAACTGAACGCTGAACATTTTTTTTCAAGGGTAAAAATGAGATATCTGAATATATCCAAATTATGGACCCCTTCTAGAGGAAACAGCTCTTCAAGACCAATCCAAAGACACCAAATTTAGAATTATTCTAATAAAGAAAAGGATAAATTATAGATAAAGAATACAGGATAATCAGATCATGCAGCCCAGCTAATCATACTGTACTATCAGGACTGGTGTTTGGATATGAAGATCGAATTATGTACCATTATTATTGAAATGCTATGTAAACTTTGTGTACCGTATTGATACATATGTACTATTGATTGTATTTCCCCTGTTTTGCCATGTTTTTCATGTACGAGACTATTATCACATCTCTGTTCATCCTATTAGTATAATGTATGTGTATTAATCTGGTTATTATTACTACTAAGTTGATTACTTCCTCAGCTCAAATATTAAGAAAGTATGTTAAGTCATAGATGGCTTTGGAAGTGAATGCCACTGAAATGCCTTAACCCCTTTGTGTAGTGGCCATTTTGAGCTGATTTTTAAACAATTTGTACTAATACACTTTAACACTAGGTGTACATAGGGCAAAATGATCATTCAAACTGAAGTAGACAGTTGGGCCAACATATTGATTCACCTCCAGGCTTATATTTCCATAATTTTGGTTCTATTTCAAAGCCTCTAATACAGAAGAAAATGTAAAAAAAAAAAAAAAAAACTGTTTTGATTTTGGGGATTTAAAGTGTTTAAATATAGATTGGTGATGTAAAATCTGTCATGCTCTGCTTTTTCTGATTCAACAGAGTGTTGTCTGACACTGAGTGTTGTCTGTGTTTCTTGTTGAGCATGTGAGTATATATTGCCTGTTTTGTCTTGCGTGTTAAGGATCATTGTTTATGATTGTAGAGTATTGTTGGTGATTATTGTTGTTGTGGATCGTTGCTGGTATTATTTTTTGTGGATTATTGTGGTTTTTCTATCATGTCAAGTCAAGTCAATTTTATTTATATAGCGCTTTTTACAACACATGTTGTCTCAAGCAGCTTTAGAAATTGTATGGGTCCAGATCCCTAATGAGCAAGCCAAAGGCGACAGTGGCAAGGAAAAACTCACTAAGATGGCGGGGATATAGGAAGAAACCTTGGGACGACCCATACTTAAGCTATAACTGTAGAACCCATCCTCCATTGGGCGGCCCGTTAGCACCAGTCGGTATTTGTGGACAAAAGGTGGTTCTACAGTTATAGCATAAGGTTCTTGTTCCCCGGCGAAGTAGTCACAGTCCCTTCGGTGCAGATGGTGAGCCTCAGGTAGGAGCCAGCATCAGCATGTCCCCTTACGGCAATGGCACATCCAACTCCGGCACCAGTACATCCACCGGCAAGCCAGACCATCTCCCAGGTGCTTGTAGGTGCTTGCATGCAGTCGTCTTGGGTAGAAGCATGCAAAAAGATGGACAATACAGACTGAGTGTGTGGATGTCAATTTAACCACCATTGATTTCAATGTACATAGCTCATGTGCCAGTGATTAGCATGTAGCTCCGGCAGGCTAATCTATAGCAGCATAACTAAAGGGAGGGGTCCAGAGGTGACCACAGTCATGAGGGCTCACTGAGACATTGCTTTCCAGTTAAGTCATTGTCACAACTAGAGTAATGCCATGACACAGCTGGATGACAGCATCAACATCTCAGATTACCAGAAATCTCAACGTCTGGGGGCCCCTGAGCCCCGCACCTTACTAGGGGAATATTAACTGAAGGCTTGATTAAATAGGTCAGTCTTAAGTCTAGATTTAAAGATTGGAACTGCAAGGCTGTTCCATAATTGAGGGGCTTTAAAGGAGAAAGCTCTGCTTCCGGCTGTAGTCTTACAAATTTTTGAAACTAGGAGAAATCCAGCATTTTGGGAGTGTAAAGGGCGAGATGGGTTGTAGTAAGCAATGAGTTCACTCAGATATTGTGGGGCAAGATCATTTAACGCCTTATAGGTTAAGAGAAGAATTTTAAATTCAATTCGATATTTAATCGGAAGCCAATGTAATGCCGCAATAGTGGCACTAATATGATCGAATTTTCTAGCCTTAGTTAGGACTCTAGCTGCAGCATTTTGTACAAGTTGTAGCTTCTTTATGGACTGTTTAGAGCATCCAATTAGAAGAGCATTACAGTAGTCCAATCTTGACTAGCTTCTCTGCATCAGCTAATGAAGGTAAGTGTCTTAGCTTGGCGATATTACGTAAATGGAAAAAGGCAGCCTTAGTGACATTGCATATACGTGTGTCAAATGAAAGATTTGAATCAATAGTGACACCTAAGCTTTTTGCGGTACACTTAGGTGTTACTGAAAACCCATCTAGGGTAAGGGGAATATCAGCCCAGCTGCTTCTAGCAGCTTTAGGCCCAAGCTTCAGCACCTCAGTCTTATCAGAATATAGTTGAAGAAAATTAGACGCCGTCCAGTTTTTAATGTCCTGGACGCAGTTCTCAATCTTGAGAGTAGTGGTGATATTATACGGATTGGAAGATCTATACAACTGAGTATCATCTGCGTAGCAATGGAAGCAAATACCATGCCTACGGATGACAGTGCCCAGTGGAAGCATATATAATGAAAATAATATGGGGCCCAGTACAGATCCTTGTGGGACATCATATTTTACCTTAGAACGCTCTGAGCATTCGTTGTTTACTAATACAAATTGGTAACAATCTATCAGGTAGGACCTGAACCAGGAGAGTGCTTGACCTCTTATGCCAATGAGTGTCTCCAGCCTATTAAGTAGAATATTATGATCAATGGTGTCAAAAGCCGCACTGAGGTCTAGCAGTATGAGAAAAGATATGTGTCCTTTATCAGAGGATATTAAGAGATCGTTCAGTACTTACAGTAGTAAGTGCAGTCTCAGTGCTGTGGTGGGGTCTAAATCCAGACTGAAATAATTCTAAGACATGTTCTGTCTGTAGGAAGGAAGAGAGTTGTGAGGAAACTACTTTCTCTAGAATTTTGGATATGAATGACAAATTAGAGATAGGCCTATTGTTGGACATTTCCTGGGGGTTAAGACCAGGTTTTTTAATTAGCGGCTTGATGACTGCAAGTTTAAATGAACTGGGAATATAGCCCAGGCTCAGATAGCAGTTTATTATAGTGAGCAAAGGTTCTACATTGTGACGGGGAGGTGCGAACGAAAAGGAAGCGATCACGCCAAGTCTCAGAGAAAACTTATCATTAAAGAATTTCATAAAATTATTACTGCTACACTCTAGTGGGATTAGTGAATTGATTTGTTCATGGCTCCTCGTTAGGCTGGAAACAGTTTTAAATAGGAGTCCAGAATTGTTTTTATGTTTTTCTATTAAAGCCGATAAGTATGAGGATGTTGCCGTATGGAGGGCATGCTTATATTCAATAAGGCTGTGATAGTCTTCCATGATAATCTAAACACTTCTAACTTTGAATTTTTGTCAAACCCAGTAAAATATCAGTGAGCGCGGCTATGGTACTAGGTGTTATAGTTCGTTTAATTCGGGCGGCTGATGAATACCGTCAGTCAAGCATAACTCATACGTTATGAGGCTGTGGTCTGAAACGGCCTCACTCTGAGGTAAAATTGCTAAGCTGGATATGTTAATACCAAATGATAAAACCAGGTCTAAAGTATGACTACAATTATACGTAGGACCCACCACATTCTGAGTGATACCCATTGAATCAAGAATTTCTTGAAAATTTTTGCTGAAAGAGTCACAAAGATTCTCAAAATGGATGTTAAAATCACCAACTATAGCACCAGCCTTATCGGCTGATAGCACTACATGAGACAGGAAGTCTGAAAACTCCTGCAAGAACTCCTGCAAGAGTAAGAACCAGGGGAGCGGTAAATAGTAATTAACATAAATGACTGCGACGCTTTATTGGTTGTTAAATTTGATACATTTGAAACAGTGAGGATGAGAATTAAACTTAAAGCCGAATTTTTGAGAAATGTCTATATCAGAGTCATATATTGTGGCGACGCCACCTCCTCGACCATTTGGACGGAGGTTATGAACATATCTATAGACAGATGCAGAAGCTTCGTTTAGGGCCATATAATCGTCTGGCCGGGTCCAGGTTTCCGTCAAGCATAGATTATGATCGGTAATCATTTCATTAACAAGCAATGCTTTAGATGACAGGGATCTAATATTTAGCAGTCTTAGTTTCAGATTTAAACTACTCTCTAAGGGAGCATAATTGAATTTAAATTTTGTCTACTAACTTTGCGAGAGTTATTTTTTGGTACTCGAGGAACAGACACAGTCTCAATCCAGTGTGACCTAGGTGACGTCTCTTTGGAGCTGGCAGACAGTTGGTTTAGCCTTTGTGTCTGCTGCCTGGCCTCGGCTCTGGTTTGTCAATCCCCATTAACAAGTCCTACACTACCGCTAGTTAGCCTAGCAGATATGCTACGGGAAATGAGAGCAGCACCCTCCCAAGAAGGGTGAATGCCATCTCACTTCAAAAGGCCAGGCCTGCCCTCAAAACGCGTCCAATTATCCCACGTTGTTTTCTGAGCACCATTTAGACATCCAGCGGTGTAGCGCCAATAACCTGCTGTAGGTTTCGGTGCCACGCCAAATTGGAACGGGACCAGAGCATACTACAGCATCTGACATAGTCCCCGCTAACTCACACACCTCTTTAACGCTATCCTTAGTGATCTCGGACTGTCTCAACCCCACATCATTGGTGCCGACGTGTACAACTATCTTTGAATATTTACGATTAGCCAGCACTTTTAGATTAGCCAGGCGCTCTAGCCCCCGGGATACACTTAACTATGGCTGCTGGTGTCTCTAAAGGGGTCGCTACATTCACGTGTCAGAGCTGGGAATCTCCTATAACCAGAGCTCTTTTAACAGGTCGCTCAGTCGGTGTACTACTGAGTGGGGCAAACCTGTTTGACACGGGAACCTGAGTAGAACAGTGCTCAGCCCTACGGCTATGCCGCCGAGACATCACCCATTCGCCCCGCTGAGAGGGCTCTAATGCCGGAGCTGGTGGCTCGCTAGCTACGGTGGTGGCAACAGGGCCTGCTACGCTAGGTGCTACCGACTCCCTAGGACTTTCTAAAGCCCGGACTTAATCCACGATACACTTGTTACAAACAAAATTATCCCTACTGATGGAAGAAGTGTAGCTATACATGCCACACTCCACACAAGCAACAGGCGACTCAGACATGATGAAATACTAAAGATACTTAGCTTCGGTTAAGATGAACTTGAATTTCTTTCGATGGCATGTGGAGGTTGTTGTAGCAAACCAGAATACACAGCAAATCAATGAATGTGATCAGAAAACCTAGAAGAAACAGGAGAGACTGAACCAGGAAACCATGAAGAAGCAAAAACAGAAGGACAAAAACCCAAAGAAGAAGGCACAGCAGAAAGGCAAACAGGACCAGACTAGATGTGACACCCACACAAAGACACCACTGCACTTTACTCAATATACATGCATTCATTCTAACTCTAACTAACTTAATTTATTGCTACTGTCATAGTAGTTTGCAATAATGCAAGTGCATTACAGCTCTAGTCTTATTAAAAGCAGTAGTTTAATCTTTGACATGCCTGTCCCTAACCGAGGGAACGTATTCTGAGAAAGGTCTGGGGAGACCACGTCTGCACAGAAGTTGAGATAATCCGTCAGACAGTGTGTCATTCCCTCTATGTCCTCACAGTGTGGGCTAAGCTCCACATCCCAGTCCGTGGTGTCAGAGCAGCAGAGATGGTATGTAACGAAGTACATATACTCCATTAATTAATCTGTACTTTACTCAAGTATTTCTGTCAATATTTTTTACTTCTACTCACTACTACTCACTACTAAAACAGCATCCATGGCCTTATTTAAAAGAATTATTTGACTTTGTTGGGTCTACAAACACGTCTTGGCGAATGAGATGCCTTTAGTGTCTGCCAAAGAAACAAGAGCTCATGGCATTTAAGAACTCACCGTCAAATTTGAAAAAGCACATTGAGGTAAGTGAGTGTGTAAAATTATATTTTAATGGCATTATATTTTACAAGCATTATTTTACTAGTATTACATTACTAATCAATTTCATTACTAATCAACTGCTTTGCATTAAAATCCCTTACAGATAACAAAGAGTTACTGAGCATATTATGGTACATACAGAGAAGGGGAGTTATAGAAAATAGGAACTTAGGAAATAGCATCTGTGAGTAGGAGGATGGAACTGTAGCAGAGAGGAAGTCTGGGACCCCAAGTCTGTCACGGCAGTTTGGGAAGCATAGAATGAGCTACATATATGGTATAGAAAATGCAGCAAATGACTTATGGTACATATATATGGTATAGAAAGAAGCAGTAAATGGTTCATGTTTTGGGTGGAGAAACAGGATATAAGTTTTTGAATGTTAATCTTCAAATCTTACTCCCTGGTAGAGGAGCACACTGCGCTGTGCTATAAGATCTCCCAAGATATCTCAGCTTTAATAAAAGGTCAAAAGACATTACACTGGTGTTGTTTTTGTAAGGGAATTTGTGATTTACTGTCTATGACCCTCAGTCAGAACACATGACATTCTGTTCACTCCCTTATTGTCACGGTGAGACGGCAAGGAGGCCACCAGAGGGCATCCACCTACACCAGATCCACAAGACACACCCCCTCATTCCGTTTGCACACACCCATTCATTCCCTCTCACTCTCGCTCTCCCAGTCCCCTGAATACTAGCACCTGTCCCTCCTTAATTCCCCCCACTATTTAAGCCTGCAGGTCTGTCCGTCCAGTGCTGCGCATTCAAGCCCCTGGAGAGATCGTACTGCTGCCCAGTCCAAAGAGGTCTTCTGCTTCATCGCTTCAACGGACGTTCTGTGAAGGATTCCTCGCCCAAGTAGGTCTGTACCTCAGGTGTCAGGAGCAATTAACAGACCAGGCGAGGGTCTCCTTTGTGATCTCGAGGCTCACGGGTAAGGCGCTCTCGTGGGGGGCAGCACTAATTACAGGGGAGTCTCCCCTGCTTCAGAACTTTGCCTTATTCAAGGAAGAATTTAAGGAGGTGTTCCATCATCCGCACCAAGGAAGCGCGTGTGGACAGAGCCTGCTAGGAATGCATCAGGGAAGCAAATCCGCCGCCGACTTCGCGCTGGAGTTTCGCACTATCGCAGCAGGAACGGGATGGAATAATGCGGCATTAACTGACGTATTCCTAGCGGGCCTGAAACCCGAACTACGAGCAGAGCTAGCGTGTCGCCAGGAGTCGGAGTCCTTTAATGCGGTGGTACGCCTCGCAATAACATATAATAGACTGATACAGGACCGTGGATCCCAAACCAGGACGCCCCGGCCGAGGATGCCCCCGGAGGTTGTTCCAGCCTGGAGGAAACCGGAGCCTATGCAGTTGGGAGCAGCCGGTCCAGCCAGCGAGGAACCCACTCACCCGAGTGGAGAGCAAACCCGGGTGAGTAGCTCCTTGGTGGATCGGTTGCTCAGCATTCCTGTGACGGTTACTTACCAGTGTTTGTCTTTCGGGCTTCACGCCCTAGTGGATTCGGGAGCGTCGGGGAACATAATGGGGGCTGCCACAGCGCGACGGATGAAGCTACCGCTGAGGACATTGGATCACCCGAGAAGAGTGTATGCACTGGACGGCAGGCCTGTGGGCGGTGGCATACTGCGTTACCACACCCCTCCCCTCACTGTTTGCATTCAAGGGCAGGTGGAACGGGTTAATCAAGAACTAGGAAGATTCTTGAGGGCTTACTGCAGCGAGCACCAGGAGGAGTGGTGTCCGTTGTTGTCATGTCATACGCACAGAACTCCTTGACCCAGGCCAGCATGGGGAGGACCCCGTTCGAGTGCGTATTTGGCAGACAACCTCCGCTGTATCCGCTGTATCCGTTGCCACTTCCGACCAGCCTCTGATAGAGGACTGGTGTAAGAGGAGTGAGAGCGTCTGGGAAGACACACATCAGCGTCTAAAGAACGCCGTGAGGAGGTTCCAGCTAAAGCCTGACCGGAGGAGATCAGAGGCGCCTCCGTATAAGGTTGGAGATCGTGTGTGGGTCTCCACGAAGGACGGACGACTGGGAAGCTCAGGTAAGCTGAGCGACAGGTACGCCGGCCCGTATGTTATCACTCAACGTGTCAACCAGGTGACTTTCAAGGTCGCCGTCACACTTATCTGTGTGTCTGCTCCTCTGATCCTCTCTCTCTCTCTTTCTCTCCCTGTACTTTTCCACTATCCCTAGACCCAGTACCTCCTCTCCTGATAAGGAGAACATCAACCATACATATGTTTTATTATTCTTACCCAATTGTGTTAAGACACATCTTCTTTATTCTGTATTTAACTACATGTATTATCATTAAACTTTGGAACTCTTTCCTGACACCCGTGTGTTGTGAATCTGTTCTCCTGGCGCCAGCTACGGAACTCTGAGGGCTGTACAAATTTATAATCCTGTCTATGAACCCTGATGGTTTTGATCTACGTCTAGAGATGTTTTCAGAAACCTTAACAATTTGGGGGCTCGCCTCCGGGATATTTCTAGGTAAGCTTTTCGTTTGTCTATGAAGGATCAGCACTTTTGACCTTCTGAAACGGGCTGGTTTCCACTCCTCTACTGCTGCGAGTAAGTAAATGTTATCGTAGTCATTTGAGAGTGAATACACCCCTCTGACCGAGAGAGAGATGTGTTTTTGTGCGCACTGTGGTTGGAAGTACTAATCCCTAATTTGTTTGCCCGGAACATCAATAGTTGCATTTAAATTGGATATTTGAGCCCTCCGTGTTCCGTACTTCTTTCTACTGTTTTGACTGTTGTTGTTAAAACTGTCTTTTATTCTAGTCCTTAGTTATGTTAAAACAAATACAGGGGATAACCCCAAAACTTGGTTGTATCGCTGTGGTGCCTCTATGTACTGTGATCCGTACATTGATAATCTGTCTGATTGGACAAAATGTGTTGGATTTCGCCCTTATCCTAAAACTGGTAGTTTTAGTGATGAAATGATGACCTTGAGCAATATGCTTATTAATCATTCTCATGGTGGGACTGGTGACTGATGCTGAGAAACTGGTTCTATCTCACCCACTCGTGCCGCACACACCATATCAGGTTGTTAATATCCTCAACAATATACAAACACAACACATGACTGCGCAACAGCTGTCCGGCTATGAGGCCATCTTATGTGCCACTCAAATCAACGATCTTACGATCAAACCAATAACTGCCAAATTCTCCAGCTTACTATCTGCTTTCCTTGTTGCCACAGGATGTTTCAGTTCTGATCACTGACTCACATGACTGTTTGCAGTCCATCTGTGAGTCCTCAAGCATTATGTTGTGGAAATTTGAACCTTAATGGTGAGCAAGAACAGTCAAAAGCATTTGGGTATGGTATCAAAGTAAAGTACAAAGTTTATTAAAGACAAAGATAGAAGACTTAGAAAATATCGAAAATGGATATATCCAGAGATCTCCGTTACATACACTCAAGAGCGTCTGCAAGAGAGCTGCCCCCCTCTCACAAACTATGGTTCTTATACTATTTTGCTACATGATTACATCATACTTCCGTGACACGAGTTAAGCATGCTAGGTCTCATCGGTGGCCTACGTGAGGTGAGGTGATGGGGTGAGGTATCACCCCTCCCCTGCCAGGGTCCTCAGGCCAAGGCCTCCTTGTTCCTCCGGTCCACCAGGCGCCAGGCCCGCCAGATATGCAATTCTTCTGATGCAGCTCATCCTTATCTACAGGCCCGAGACCTTCAGAGTTGTCTGCTGTCATCTCACAAGGAGTGTCACACAATTTACTACTAAGAAAGAGCGGAGAGAGAGAGAGCCTACAGGCTCACAAAGCACAGTCATCAACGTCTCCTAGGCCTAACATATGTTTAATATATCTTAATAAAGTGATTTCCAGTCTGCTCAATACTAAGTGTGATCAATACCTATCTGCGTACAGAAAGACAAAATATGAATTTTTCCCCTACACTCTACAACACCACTGGAAGGTGGTTACCACATCTATGTAGATGGTTCCTGCTCAAATCTCTCTGATTCTGAATTTCGTTGTGGCTACTCAGTATGCTCTTTGCCAAACTCAGTTTGGGAGGCGCACTCAAATTTCGTTCTGCGCAGGCTGCTGAATTGGTTGCTCTTACTCGTGCCTGTCATCTTTTTAAAAATCAAGTTGTGACTGTTTACATAGACTCACGCTACACCTTTGGTGTGGCTCATGATTTTGGAGCCATTTGGCACTCTAGTGGTTTTAAAACATCAGAGGGAAAACCCATTTCTCATGCAAATCTTGTGTCATCTCTCATAGAGGCTGCTTCCCTCCCTTCGCACCTGGCCATCGTCAAGGTTAAGGGCCACAACCCTTCCTCGACTGACATGGCCAGAGGAAATGCACTTGCTGATGATGTAGCAAAGTGGGCTGCTCTTTCAGGACCGCCCTCACCCTCCGTCTCAGACTGTACTTCCTTCTCTTTATTCTCACACACTCTTCTTCCAAATGATGTTGATTTGTTGTTTCTTCAGTCTCAGGCCACTCCTGATGATTGCACATACTGGGCATCTGAGTCATGCACTCCAGATGACTCCGGTCTCATCCGCTCCCTGGATAGTAAAATAGCACTTCCTAAGTCTTGCCTACCATTCCTTGTGCGACATTTTCATGGCATTTCACATGTAGCCCAACAGGGGGTTGTTAATATGATTCGCGACTCATTTTGTATAAGATACATTCGTAAAACTGTTAAGTTACTTTTGGACTTATCTATCATCTGTGCAAGATGCAACCCTAACAAACACAATGTCAAACATGATGCACTACCGCATCCTGACTTTCCTTTCCAGCAGCTCCAGATAGATTACACTCACATGCCCCCATGTGGAAAGCTGAAATACCTGTTAGTGATTGTAGACAGGTTCTCTAAGTGGGTTGAGGCCTTCCCTTGTTCAAAAGAGGATGCACCCACTGTGGTTAAGATATTAGCTACGCGGCTGTTAGAGTCAGCCAGACTACATATAAATTATATGGTCCCACCAATTTCATAATCAACCCTGTCCTCCCCAAGGATGCAGGAATGTATTATTGTATTATTGTGTCACGGAGCTGTACTGACC
The DNA here is from genome assembly GCA_020368025.1 of Brachyhypopomus occidentalis. Classification (NCBI taxonomy): domain Eukaryota; kingdom Metazoa; phylum Chordata; class Actinopteri; order Gymnotiformes; family Hypopomidae; genus Brachyhypopomus; species Brachyhypopomus occidentalis. The sequence continues at coordinate 312,080 of JAGXOD010000148.1, forward strand.
GATACTCCCATAATGGTATAATGGTAGCTCTCCCCTCCAACCCAGTAGTTATCCTCTCCACGGAGGAGAACTACATCACAGACCCAGATAAGGAAGACTCAGATATTCTGTTTCCCGACCATAACTCTTCCTTACCACAACAGGTCCTCGCTAAATGCGATGGTAATACAGCATGTGCACTAGCCATTCTGCATAAGCAACAATTAAACCTCAAAGACGACTGCTGGGTCTGTCATCAGCTCACCCACAAATGGTCAGCAGCTCCCATGTCCTTCAAAATGATAAATAACTCTGATGCACTCAGTCGGTCAATCCCTAAGAGCATGGCTGATTTGCTCCATTTTGGCCATTGCTTAACGCAAGTTATTTCTCCAAACACCTACAGTGTTTCTGCAAAAACCCTGACATTTTATACACAGGGCAGGTTAGAAATACCATTCCAACTGGCTGAGGTTTGTCTATGTTCCACCCCTGGCCTCCCGGTAGGAAACTCACATTGTGACATTGTTATCATCGCAAACTTCACCTCAGGTAAATGTGCTTTACTTTTGATTGTCACTTCACCTTTGACACCACTCCAAGCTTAGTGTGGGCCTGTGGTCGCCACGCGTACCACTCCCACCCTAAGTATTGGCAAGGCTGCTATTATCCTGCTATAGTCACACCACGTGTCAGCATCTTACACCCCAGTACCTCCCCTCTGGGATGTCACCATCTGGTCGTTCCAGACGGTCCTTCGAATCACATGACCATTTGGTACCAGGGATACCATCATGGTCAAGCCCAGGAGCTACCTTTGGTTGGTCTCTTCTTCCTGGTGGGGGTTCAGCTGCTGGTTTGGCATGGCAGGTATTGTTTTTGGCTAATGAAACTGAGCTTGCTATTCAAGCTGTTGATATGGATTTGTCTGCGCTGCGCACCGCTGTCATTCAGCACAGAATAGTACTAGACTAGACTGGGCAAAGAAGGTGGTGTCTGTCGTGTCCTTGGCATGTCTTGCTGCTTTTTCATTCCTGATGCTCATGAAAATCTAAGTGATGTGGTTGCACACATGAAAAGCACTGTGTACCCTCCAGAGCCTACCATGTCAATGTTTGATTCTATCTATAATTTCCTGGGACCCTGGAGACATTGGTTAGCCACTATTTTTCTACCGGTGATTATTATAATTATTATTGCATTTATATTTATATAACATTTGCCAATGCTTCCTTTTTCTCAGGGCAAATTAGCGCTGCAAAATCCACATTCTTTGACAAACTTCCCATCAGAGCATATTTGTGTAATGTGTTAATGTGTTGTGTAGTTATTGTATTGGAGTATTGGAGGAGTATTGGAGGAAAAGACAACACAGTTATCACACATGCGGGAAGTAGCACTTCATTAGACAAGGTTGGGCCTCTGTATCTGCACACTCTCGCCACTCGCCTGCACACAGTGGACATACACAATAAGGCACCCAACTTTCCTCATGGACGTGCCTCTCGCCTTAGTATAAAAAGAGTTATATAAATAGAGCGAAACAGAGACTGGCACATAATTCAAACAGAAAAAAATAATATTGTAAAAGAACACATGTATATATTGCAGCGTCAGGCCAATGGGGGGTACCAGGGAGTGACAGTAGTACCCATGAGCCCCTGCGGCTCTGGAGTGTTATGTGTGTTATGTAAGTTTATGCCCGTGTGATATTAGTTGCTGTTATTCATCATGTGTGCTGTTAGTGTTAGTCACCCTGGTCCATTTCATGTACTTGTGCCTTACCTGAGTGTCTCTTCCATGTATGTGTGATGTTGTTGTCGTCATGCTATCCCCCCCCCCGTTGCATGTGTGAATTAAGCTGAGTTGAGCTCTGTGTTGATTGTGCCTGCGTGCTGCAATTTTCCTGTCATGGTGAGAATAAAGCCTGTTATTCTGCTAAAATGGATCTGCATACGACTTCTTCATTCCACACCACGGCACAATATAAAGCACACATCGCACAAGCATTTTCCATCATTTACAGCATAATTCAATCACATGCCTATGCAATGGCGCCACACATACCTGCACACAGTGGACTTAAGGCACACAATAAGGCAACCAACTTCCCTCATGGACGTGCCTGCGAAACAACGTGTCCACTCATTGCACAAGGTACTTAAAACCACTTAACCACGGAAATACACAAACGTATGAAAAAAATGGAATATTCTTCAAACTATTAGCGAAAACAAACGAATAAAAAAAGAATATTTGGCTACTATCGCAGCATAGTTAGCATTCCAGTTAGCACTCCATGCGTATATAACTCATGCCAGTGAGCGCCATGAACATATTTATTACTAATTTACACAATACAATACTTTAATAATGGAACAGAACAGTACATTCTATGGACAGTCTTACCAAGCTAAACCACACTAACATGAATACAGTTAACATAAAAGACAAACAGCGAATATCAGCGAAGAGTTATATTAGCAAATACCTCTCTCCTTAGTAGTTATATAAAGAGGACTAGAGATGCGGCAATGACAGTTTTGAACCCCTCGCTGCGACAGTAAGTCACACCCACTTATGGTCCCAATGGCTCTGACCTTCTGCGTCCCATAACCACCCGCTCTAATAACTCTTGCCCTTACTCGAATCAACACAAAAACAATCTAGTGGAGTTACAATTCCACACTGCTACATTTGACTGTTTCTCCCCATCAGAGCATGGCTTACTGTTTCTTGCAATTTTGTGGGATATTACAAAGTTGGTCCTGACTGCTACATCCCTGACACACACTCTGCGTGTTTACTCTTGTAATGGCAATTAAAATTGTAATGGTCACGGTACAGCCCCTGACTCCTGACCCCTCCCTCAGGTGTGTCTGTGTTCTCTGTGTTCATGTGTGTCTGTGTTTATTGGTGTGTGTTTGTTACCGTCATCTGTATCACCTCTTGCTTGTCTTGTTAATGTTTTGTTTGTGTCCTTTTACTTAAGTGTGTGTGTTAGTCTGTATGGTTGCTAGTACTTGTTTAGATGTTGTCCTGGAAGTGTGTGTGTGTGCCCTATCTGTTAACCGTACACTTTCTATAAATGTGTGCACGTGGCCTGCTCTCACCTCGGCTTCCTGATTCCTCACCTCGTAATCCGTAAACACAGGTAACTATTCTCTACAAACTAAGCACACAGCTTCACATTTGACCTCGGTAAATAAATATTTAGAAGTCCATTCCTTGTTAAAATCTCTGCATTCTCAATCAATCTTTCTTTTTTTACCATTAGCTGACATACTTAAGAGTGAAGAGCTGATTTCTTGAAAGATGTCCAACACATTCACTGGCACATTTGAGTGAAGGTTCTTGTGCGTCCTCTTGCGGCAATGGTACATCCAACCACGACATTGGCACATCCACTGGCAAACCAGACCATCTCCTAGGTGCTTGTATGGCGTTGTTGAAGGCTTGATTAAATAGGTGGGTAACGGGAAAGCCACGTCTCTCCTTGTCCCGGTATTTCTTGGGCAGCCATTGGGAAAAAGAGGGACAATTAGTTCTGTATGGGATATGTTAGACAAAGGAAATTTAAACATTTCTGGAGTGTGGCAGTGACTCCGGCAATTAAATTATTACAGCCTAGCTAAAGGGCAGAACCAGAAGGTAACACAGACTTGGGAGCATCCTGAGACACTGGCATCCATCCACTACACTGTCAACAAACTTGAGTGACCGCGTGCAGTGTTAGGATGACAGCACCAGCGCCCCAGTTTGCCATAAAAACCCTTTGCCCATGAACCCCTGGATCTGTTACCTTATCTAAAGGGGCACATTAATTACCAAATGCTCATTCATCACCTCCCTCACAGTTTTGAAAAAGAATGATTGGAAAAAAATATGAAGATAATTGAGAAAAGTTGTAACCATCTTCTGATTGTTTTCTTTCTGTGATTATTTGTGTATTAATTACTCAGCTCATGAATCAGGATCATGTGGTTGGCTAACAAACCTTTCACACCCGAGGCATTGCATCAGCCATGCCTCAGGATCATGTGGGAATAGATATCCTCTGGAGCTCTTCTTTACAGCCACCGTAAACACCCTGCCTGTTCTGAATACAAAGTCTATACAAAACGCTAACAAAACCCAGCAAAGAACTTGTCTTTCTTTCTCCCCTTTTCAGATTTTTTTCTCTCAAGCTAATTCCAGAAGCTGTTCTTCCTCTGAGACTTCACTGAGACTGAAATAGGCAAAAGAAGAAGGAACCAAAACCAGATAAGGAGCTGGGGATCAGGGTTTGTTTGGAGTTGCTGTCGGGGGTCAAGCCGGAGCCCGTTTCCAAGTTTTTAAGCTCAACAGGTAGAATTATGATGAAGAAGAAGAAGGGGAGTTCTACTGAACTGAAGAGTCATGACTCGATCGAGAGGACTCAGGCACTTTTTATTTTTCTCCTTATTGTTATGGTGGTAATATTGTGTGTATATTTCTATGTATTATTGACTTCCCTGTGGTAGACCTTTTAGACATTTCTCCTGGCTCCATGATCTAATTTTGGCTTACTGCATATTTGTTTTCATTTTTAGAGTGGAGCCAGCATCTGTGCTGTCAGCTTATTATTAATGCTAAAATAGCCTTTATTACAATTTTTTTACCAACTGTGGTAAGAAAATAAAAATGTTAATGTTATATCACAGATGTATAAACATATTTTTTATTCTCTTTGTATATATGCCATTTTTCTGCCATTATTGTAGTGATTACACATAAATATCAGCATGTGTTTTGCATGTTAACTTCCAACTCAGTGAAATGCAAATATGTAAGTATCTTCCCTATACTAGACGCTACCCTGTTTCTGAAAGAAAGAAAATGCAATACCCTCTCAGAAAAGAAAACAAATAACACTGTAAATGGCCATAGGATTTACCTTATAGTAGTTCATATGTAAAAAATATATATCATAGAGTTTGTGTTTCTTGTGTTTCAAATGTTTTATTAACTAAAGAGTGTACCTTAAATTGAAAAATATATAATTTAAAAATAATTATCTGCCAAATTCATCTGAAAATATTGGAAATTTATAAATAATAAACTAACATGACAAAAACAAAGTAAGGTTTTTCTCTGCAAATGTCAAAAGTTTGCTTTTGTCTGAGAGCTGTAAGAGGCCATAATTCCTTAAAGCCAAAGCGAAATATGTCATCCCAACAGCTGAAACAGAAGCAGGATGGGGGTCTAGCTTGTAAAATGGATACAAAAAAATATATATATTGTGCTGAGACATAAATTATGTCTAAGTAATAATAATAATATATAATAACTTAAAGAATGTGGGGCAGACTTTTCTTCCCACAGACCAACCAATTTGGGCATCTACCATGTGAACCGGGAAGAAATTTTTTATTTTTTTATATTTTTACATATTTGGTGATTTTGTGTGAGCTTCAGGCAGCCATTCAGAACTACTGAAAGCCAAAGCAAAACAGTCAAAAATGTCAAAGTCAAAGTTAAATTTGGTTGGTTGAGCATGTGAACATCAATTTAGACAACCATCGATTTAAACAGACATATATAGCTCACGTGCCAGTTATTAGCATGCGGCTCCAGCAGGCTTATCTATAGCAGCATAACTAAAGGGAGGGGCCTGGGGGTGACCACAGTCATGAGGGCTCACTGAGACATTGCTTTCCACCCAAGTCATTGTCACAACAAGAGTGATCACATGACATGGCTGGATGACAGCATCAACATCTCAGATTACCAGAAGACTCAATGACTGGAGGCCCCTAAGCTCCACACCTTCACAAGTAGAATAATAACTGATGGCTTGATTAAATAGGTGAGTCTTAAGTCAAGTCAAGTCAAGTCAAATTTATTTATATAGCGCTTTTTACAACACATGTTGTCACAAAGCAGCTTTACAAATTGTATGGGTCCAGATCCCTAATGAGCAAGCCAAAGGCGACAGTGGCAAGGAAAAACTCACTAAGATGGCGGGGATATAGGAAGAAACCTTGGGAGGACCAAGACTCAAAAGGGAACCCATCCTCCATTGGGCGGCTCGTTAGCACCAGTCCGTATTTGTGGACAAAAGGTGATTTTACAGTTATAGCTTAAGGTTCTTGTTCCCCGGCCAAGTAGTCACAGTCCCTTCAGTGCAGATGGTGAGCCTCAGGTAGGAGCCAGCATCAGCACGTCCCCTTAGGGCAATGGCACATCCAACCCCGGCATCAGTACATCCACCGGCAAGCCAGACCATTTCCCAGGTGCTTGTAGGTGCTTGCATGCAGTCGTCTTGGGTAGAAGCATACAAAAAGATGGACAATACAGACTGAGTCATTGTCACAACTAGAGTGATGCCATGGCACAGCTGGATGACAGCATCAACATCTCATATTACCAGAAATCTCAACATCTGGGGGCCCCTGAGCCCCACACCTTACTAGGGGAATATTAACTGAATGCTTGATTAAATAGGTGAGTCTTAAGTCTAGATTTAAAGATTGGAACTGTGTCAGAATCCCGGATTGGAGCTGGAAGGCTATTCCATAATTGAGGGGCTTTAAAGGAGAAAGCTCCGCCTCCGGCTGTAGTTTTACAAATTTTTGGAACTAAGAGAAATCCTGCATTTTGGGAGCACAGAAGGAAAGATGGGTTATAGTATGCAATGAGTTCACTCAGATATTGTGGAGCAAGACCGTTTAATGCTTTATAGGTCAGCAGAAGAATTTTAAAATCAATTCGATATTTAACCGGAAGCCAGTGTAATGCCGGGAGAGTAGGACTAATATGAGTTTAAGATTCTTTAGGGACTGTTTAGAGCATCCAATTAGAAGACCATTACAGTAGCGGTAGCATATACAATGAGAATAATATGGGGCACAATACACCATATTTTACCTTTGTACGTTCTAAACATTTGTACAAGTACAAATTGGTAACGATCTAGGATCTGAACCAGGAGAGTGCTTGACCTCTTATGCCAATGAGTGTCTCCAGCCTATTCAGTAGAATGTTGTGATCAATGGTGTCAAAAGCAGCACTAAGGTCTAAAAGTATAAGAAAAGAAATGTGTCCTTTATTAGAGGATATTAAGAGATCATTTACTACTTTAGTCAGTGCAGTTTCAGTGCTGTGGTGGGGTCGAAATCGCTCTAGGACATGTTCTGTCTGTAAGAAAGAAGAGAGTTGCGAAGAAACTACTTTCTCTAGAATTTTGGAAATGAACGACAGATTAGAGATTGGCCTATAGTTGGACTTGGTTGGTTCCTGGGGATTAAGACCAGGTTTTATAATTAGTGGCTTGATGACTGCAAGTTTAAGTAATAATAATAATAATAATAATAATCTTTATTTGTATAGCACCTTTCATGCATACATGCAACTCAAAGTGCTTTACAGATTAAATAAAACAAAACATTAAAATGAAGCAAAGATAAAAAAAAATTTAGTAAATAGAATAGGAAACTATTAAAATAATAGAAAGTAGAAAGTATGTAAATAAAGTAAGTAAGTAAATAAAATGGAAAACTAGTAGAATCACTACAACAGACATAGCTAACTAAACTAAATACATAACTAAACGCAGATCTAAACAGGAAGGTTTTGAGACTCCTTGAAGCTGTGCAGGGATGAAATGTCTCTGAGCTCCTCAGGAAGAGAGTTCCAGAGTTTTGGGCCATAGCGGCTAAAGGCACCCTTACCTATCCTGCAGTCACAGGAGGAGATTGTGAGGGGAATCGGGGAAATTAATACTCACCTAAAAATATTATTGATGCGCTCACTAGCATCAGCAACTCAATAAACTAATTGGTTAGAAAATGAATGCTGTCTCTTACCTTTTTATATTGTAGCTATGATTTGTTGCCTTGCTTGTATGGAACCTGGGTTAGGCTGCGCGTTAATTTCTCCTGGCTCTGGGTCCGCTGGTTGCTCCACCACCTCCAACAATGGCATGCAGTACCTTTGCGCAACCTTGTGCAGGACCCCACATGCCCTCACAATACTATACACCTTCGTTGGCCGATACAGGAGCATTCCTCTTGTCCAGGCAGTACCACCGGCTTTTCAGCTGCCCAATCGTCCTCTCCACGACTGACCGGGTGATTGTATCTCCGCTCCCGGTCAGTCTGTGGATTGCAAAGGGGGGTCTTCAGCCACGTCTTGAGCGCGTAGCCGCTGTCTCCTAAGTCATTTAACAATTACCCATATTTTTAATTAATTATTCTAAGCTGGCAATGTCAATTGCTTTAAATTTGTTGCTTACCAAGAAGCCACCCATTACGCACTCTGCCATCTTGTAATCTTATCCCAACCATGCTGTTTGTAAGGATGTACGAATCATGGGTTGATCCAGGCCACGGTGCCACTACATTAGTAAGGCACATTTTTGCATCACAGATTATTTGCACGTTTTTGGAATGACAGTGTTTTCTATTCACATAAGGAAATTCCTCCTCAGATGGTGCCTTTATAGCAATGTGTGTGCAGTCGATCGCTCCGATTACATTCGGGAAACCGGCTATCGCTGCAAATTGCGCTTTAATGTTTGCCTGGTCAACCGCATCATATGGGAACTTATATACCTAGCTGACATGCAGATGATCCCATCCAAAACAGCTGGCATGGTACAGCTCAAAGATGACTGGGATATCCCCGACCGGTCTGCCAGTTCTCTTTGAAACGAGCCAGTTGCCAGGAAGCCGAGCGTTGTCAGCACCTGTAAAGGAACTGGCAATGCGCAACTCCTCGCCGTTTCTCTCTCCAAAACTGAACCCAACTCAGCACAGAGTTCCAAGAGGACAGCTCTTGGAAATCTGAAACGGCTTATAAGCCAGTCATCATCATGGGCCAAAATATCATAATGGTCACGGAAATTCGGCCATTAGCAATATCCTCCAGTAATGCCAATGCTGCCATCTCCCAAGAACTTCAGCGCAACATTTCATGCATGTTTATATAATCTAGTCTAAGTATAAACACGTTGAATGATTATTCCAGTAAGGCAATTAAATTGTTTGATTAATTTACTGTTTAATTGTCTAATTTACTTAATTTTACCCAATAAGGGCTTACTACAATGTGTGCGTAAAGGATATCTTAATAGTTGTAATTTCAATGCATCACCTCTAAGTGTCTCATACGTACGTAAAACATACATACAAACATACGTGAAATGAAAGGTGCGTGGGGGTACGCACTTTCTCACGTTCAAGTCAACCAGAACCTTAAAATCTATTCTAAAGCTGACAGGTAGCCAGTGCAGTGAGTGGAGCGCAGGTGTAATATGATCCCTCTTTCTCATGCGGGTCAGGACCCTTACAGCAGCATTCTGAACTAGCTGTAGCTGAGAAATCGAGCTCTTTGGGAGAGTAGATAAGACAGCGTTACAATAATCAAGCCTTGATGTGATAAATGCATGGACAAGTTTTTCACTATCAGCAGGAGAGAGCATATCTCGGACCTTAGCGATGTTTCGGGGGTGAAAATAAGCTGTCTTGCATGTAGTCATGATGTGTGATTTAAAGCTTAAAAGTGATGCCAAAAAATCAAACATATTGTTTAGCTTTCAGATTAATTTGATTTAAATAAGTCTGAACATCTTCCCTTTGTGAGTCACTACCAAGAACAAGAACCTCTGTCTTCTCTTTATTTAATTGCAGAAAATTGTCAGACATCCATGTCTGTATATCACCTATGCACTCAAACGGTGAGCTGATTGATTTTAGGGCTTGTAAAGCCCTATGTAAAGTTGAGTGTCATCTGCATATTGATGATAACTAATGCTATGTTTGTTAATGATATGTGGTAACGGAAGCATATATATGTTGAACAATAAAGGCCCAAGAATTGATCCTTGGAGGACCCCATAAGTTATTTTTTGATGTGTGGAGGAAGAGGTACTTAATGCAACATAGTAATCGCGCCCAGTTAGATACGATCTAAACCATTCTAAAACTAAGCCACTAAGACCTACCCAGCTCTGTAGTCGTATTTCATGAAGTATTTCATGATCAACAGTGTCAAAAGCGGCACTTAAATCTAGCAGAAAAAGGACTGAGAGTTTGCCTGCATCTTTATTTAATCTCAGGTCATTTACTACCTTAACTAGTGTTGTTTCAGTGCTGTGGAGAGCTCTGAAACCAGACTGAAAAGTGTCATTTATTTGTTTTATTTTAACATAATAATTCAACTGGGTTGACACAACTTTTTCAATGATTTTGCTAAGAAAAGGAAGGTTAGATATAGGTTGATAATCATTAGGAAATGTGGAATCAAGATTTCTATTCTTTAGTAGTGGTTTAACCACTGCAGTTTTAAGAATATTAGGGAACTGTCCCAGTTGCAGAGACTAATCATTAGAAGATCATTAGAAACTGCTTGAAAAAGTATGTTGGTAAAGGGTCCAGTTCACATGTAGAGGATTTTAGTGATGAAATCACATCAAATAATGTTACCATGTCAACTTCTTGGAAATCAGACATATTACAGTTAGGTTGCGTAACTGATATCAAGGTTGTATTTGTGCTTGTTGCTATTTTCTGCCTTATACTAGTTATCTTGTCTCTGTGAGTGAATGTTTCAACTAACTCACTCCCTTTTTCTGAGAGGGGAGGGAGGGACTGCATCATGTCCATGAAGGCCAGGACTGAGATAACAATTGGTTATTGTGCGCTTTTCACTGAGTGTTCTAACAGGTAATGACGTATTGAAAAATACACCAAAATGATCCGAGATTGCAACATCAATAATTTCAGTATTATTAACATCTATGCATTTAGAAATAATCAAATCTAACGTCTGGCCATTGAGTTGGACCTGATACATGTTGCACGAGATCAAAAAGCATCCTCTTGAATTCTGAAGTGATTTGTTTTGTGGATATATCCATGTGGATGTTAAAATCCCCAGTGATTAAAACATAATCAAAATCAACTAAAATCCTAGAAAGCATTTCAGCAAATTCTTCAAGAAAGTCTGTATGTAGTCTGGGAGGATGATAGATAACAATTAATAGAACTGTATGAGTACTGTTCAGTTGTACTGCTAGATACTCAAACGTAGAATATTCCCCTAATGAAATCTGCTTACAGCTGAATGCTTTATGATAAAAACATGCAACACCACCACCTCTCTTATTTACTCTAGAAACATTAAAATAGTTAGAATTTGGGGGGAAGCTTCATTTAGCACCACTGCTCCATTGATATCAAGCCAAGTCTCTGTTAGAAAAAGAAAGTCCAAACAATAATCTTCAATTCATTTAGCTATTATAAATGACTTGTTTGTGAGTGAGCAGACATTAAGTAAGGAGACTTTGCTAATGGGCCTCCCAATGGAGGATGGGTTCCCTTTTGAGTCTTGGTCCACAAAAGGTTTCTTCCTATATCCCTGCCATCTTAGGGAGTTTTTCCTTGCCACTGTCGCCTTTGGCTTGGTCATTAGGGATCTGGACCCATACAATTTGTAAAGCTGCTTTGTGACAATATGTGTTGTAAAAAGCGCTATATAAATAAATTTGACTTTGACTTTGAAGACCTGATGTGGTTGATCAACAAAGCTTACATTACTTGTGCACTTCACTGGGATCAAATTTTGTTGTACTAGCATGTTTTCTTCTGATTACATTGTTTGTTATGATTCTGAGAGCCATGTCACTGGCTATTTAAAAGAACTGGAATTTAACACTGACTAGGAGCATGGATTCTAGTGTGTCAGACCTGAGGATTCACAGAGTGTACAGGAGAGGTAGGTGAGTTCCTACAAGACCTTAGACTATAGTGTTGCAGAACCTCATCAATCTCCTGGAGTTTACCTCCGAGACAGTGAACAGATTCCCTGACAGGAGATGGTGAGCTCCTGTGACTGACATCATTGCTGGTGGTTGGGTGCAAGTTCCGCATGTGAGTGATTCCATACAGTAGATTATCCACAAGCATTCGAGTCCCAGCCTTGTTAGGGTGAAGCCGATCAGGTTTAAAAAGTTCAGGACGCCTCCAAAAGATGTTGAAATTGTCAATGAAGTTTACCTTCCAATGTGCACAAGCTGTAGCGAGCCAGCTGTTTAGAGCCAGCAGTCTGGTAAAACGACCACTTCCCAGGCGTGCAGTTGGTATCGGTAACGTGCTTATTAGCATGTTGCCTAGAATGGCTGGAAGCATGGTGTCTGGCACAGGTGTTGTCATTCTGATGGCTAATACCGTTAGCATGCTTGTTAGCATGCCGCTGGCTAGCACGGTTGGGAGCCTGGTGGACGCGTGTGACCAGAATTATTTGCATGCTGATGTTTAGCAGCAAGACTGCAGTTGTTTTCCTGATGTAGATTAGGATGTGCTTGATGTCCTTGTTGTTGTCCTGGAGAGGGAGGCAGTATGTTGTGAGACTGCTCAACTTCTGCTACTTGAGTTGAGGTGAGAGCTTCATATCTGTTATCTAAAAGAATGTCCTGTTCTGGAGATGGCTGCTTGCCACAGCTTTTGTGTTGGTTTCTGCTGCGTTCCTTCCCCTGAACAAGAGTCCAGCCCTTATCACTATTGTTGTTCACTGGGTTGGGAGTTGAGGCTAAGATGAGCTTAGGCTTAGCCCCCAGTACATCCCAGCGACAATGCAGGGAGACCTCTCTTTCTTTGCCAGTCATCGGAACGGTTTTATCAGTAATTTGCGTGGCAAGAATTGAGTCCAGATATTCCTCATCCTCCCTTATAGAGTGTAAGGTATGGATTCTTTCCTGAAGTTCTGCGACCCTCTGAGACAGCTTAACACACACAGAGCAAGTAGATGTGGCAGCATGAGCCATAATCAAAAATCAAAGCACTGGGCACACGAGGCTCAAATATCCAAATTAAAATTCTAAATGCAACTATTGACACCCAGGGCAAAATTTCTGGCGGGTATTTCACAAACCGGGAACAATAACAGCTGCTGATGGAAACAGTGCACAAAAACAGCTCACTCACAAGGTTGAGAAACAAAAACAGCTCGGTCGCAATGTCGAAGAACAGTCAGAATGTCCGAACGTCGAATAAAAAGCTGAATAAAAAGCTTACCCAGAAAAGTAACAAGTAATGAATCCCTTTAAGTTGTAAAAATAACTTTTAACTTGTAAATATAGCTTAAATAAATAAAATAATAATTATTAAAATATTAGTGGTGGGAGATGTGCTGACTCTTTTGGACCCTCCAGTATTTGACACTGATGTGAGTACCATAAACCAGCCTATTTCTTATGACTGAACCATGAGGACCGTTAACATTTGACTAATTTGTTGATTGCAGGGGGAGATAGCTGGGCCATCCAGGATGGTACAGGAGGATGAGGACACACTGTCTGCCTGTTTAGAAAGGCCAGCTGTAAGGAGTTTGTGAGTATCTGTCTGTTAATGTGCTATGATCTCATGATTTGTGTTGTGTTTAAAGGAAATGGGAGAACAGAGAGAAGACCCTCAGTCCTGAGTCCACGTCCTGAGCTCACAGCACAGTGAGTAGTAGTTATTCAGTTCAACATGAATATAAATGTCTACAAGAGGTGCTTGCTCCAAGAAATAGAATGTAAAGAAGCAGATCTGCAATACAAAAAACGAAGAATACAGAAGTTGTAGCTTGAAATAAAGAAAATAGAGAAAGATGTGACTAGTTGCAAAAAGATCTCACTTTAATATGCTTGTTTTTGCAAGCTAAGTAAATCAAAGTTCCTTCTGTTCACATGATCAGCAAGACAATCAATAAACTTCTTTCCAAAAATGGTGCCTTGTCTTGTGTTAATATATTGTGTATATATAATATATTGTGTATTGTGCTAATGTATCTTTGTGGACCATAACTGCAATTAGAAACTGCATTCCATTTTACACTGACCTGAATTTGTTAAGATTAAACCAGTAAATTGAAATGTGCAGAATACTCACTGATTAACAATGAATATGTACCCTGAAGATCGAAATATAAATTGCTTTAATTATTAAATTTTAATAATAATAACCTATAATATAATAATAGATTATTTTAGGTTAGCATGTTTACAACTGATATGGCTTGTGTGTTGTGCATGTTATTCCCAAAGACAAGCAAACACGAATCATGGCAAGTGACGTGTCAATCTTTTCAGCTTCGAATGAGCTATTGGCTAGAACAGCTTCAAAGGCATCAGCTTGTCGCTTTTGTACTTGATAGGCCCCCCTCCCCTCCCCCTTTACACCTTGCCAGGTAGAGGTGTGAAAATTCAAAACCACCACTGTGGTGTTCCAACACACACATAAAGGAGACTTTTATTTTGGTGTGGATTGATTTATGGTGAGTCCTTATTGGTTGATTCTACCAGTATGTATAGGGGATTGCCTCTGTGAGCCTGCTCTCTTGCTTTTGACTTTGCAGAGACCTATACGTGGCTCGTGTCATTGCTACTGTTAGCAATAAAGTTTGTTCTTTGGGTTTTCTAAACCTGCCGTGGTGTTTTCCAGTTGTCTGCTTAAACAGTCCTGAACATAGTGGTGTGCAAATACACGACAGATCTTAGCGACGAGGAAGGGATGTTTAAGTTGGAAGACACAGTGTTAGCATGTCAAGTGACTCCGAGGCTCCAGAAGAGCCAGAGAGACGTTCGGTGAGTGAAAGGACCGTCGAACAGAAAATGGCATTTGGAAAGCCAGAATAAGTTATCATCAGAGGCTAGAGCAGTAACTTTGCAGGTAATGGCCTGGATACCAAGGAAGAGCGAACCAAAGCTGTTTTTCTTACGGTGGTAGGAAAAAGGGTGCATAGCTTGCTAAAGGATTTGTGCGCGCCAGCAAGGCCTTCTGAGAAGGGTTATGAAGAATTGGTGGGACTACTACAAAAGCATTACGCTCCAAAAACCAATTTTATTGCTGAAAGATGCAAGTTTCACGGAAGAAATCAGAAGGAAAACGAAACCATAAGTGAGTACATTGCTAATTTGAGAAAGTTATCTGCTACATGCCAATTTGAGACATTTTTAGACGAAGCACTGCGTGATAGGTTCGTGTGTGGTATTAAGAGCACTGAATTGAGAGATCGTTTGCTCAGTGTACCTCACACTAAAGACTTAACGTTGTTGGTAGCAGTCGCAGACAGTGCGCAGCAGTTTTCGCAGAAAACCTACAAGGCTAATGTGATTGATAAAAAGGCTAAAACAAAGCAGAGTGAAGCTACCGGAAGGCATACAGCTACAGTGGTAAAGGACACTGACCAGATGAGTGTAGATTCAAGGACGTGGATTGTCACGAGTGTAAAAAAAAAAGGACACATTGAAAAAGCATGCCGCTCTCACAAGGTAAGAGGAAATATAATGGCCACATCTTCAGAGAACCAGATGCATTGCAATGCTCTCAAGCAGCAACCAGGCCATAGTGCCAACCCAATGGCTATAGTTATTAGACTAAGCCTAGGTCGCAAGGGAAAGGTGGTGGCTTGGCCATTGTGTACAATAGTACACTTAAAATGAATGCCTGTGAATTTCATGAAGTCACATCTTTTGAATTTATGGCCTAGAAATTAATTGGTTCAGCTCCTGTGCTGTTTCTGTTAATTTACCGCCCCCCCAAATCATCTTCAAGCTTCATGTCTGAGTCTTGGTTTACCCCTGAACTTCATGCGCTGAAAACCACTGGCAGGCGTTTAGAACGCCTCTACAAGAAAACTGGCCTTACTCTTCATACGTTAGCATACTCAGACCACATGCTTAGATATAGAACTGCCTTAAATGCTGCCCGTTCTCAGTATCTCTCATCTGTCATCAATAGTACAGGACATAAGCCCAAAATACTTTTCGCTACTATTAACAAACTTCTTCAGCCTCCCTCTGCCACACCTGCTAGCACTGCTGACCAATGTGAAGTCTTTCACAGATTTTTCACAGACAAAATCAGTAAAATATACCAACATTTCTCATCAATCTCCACAATACCTGTCTGTAGTGACACTCCTCTTCACTCAGCTGCTGAACCTCTGTCTGCTTTCTCTCCCATTGAACCTGTGCTCATTTCTGAGTTAATTGCTAAATCTAATTCATCTACCTGTCAGCTTGACCCTGCCCCCACCTCACTTCTTAAGAAATGTGTCTCAGTTGTCTCTGACCCTATCTGTTATTTCATCAACATACCGCTTGCTTCTGGTTATGTCCCTACTGCCCTTAAAACGTCCGCTATCATTCCCATTCTGAAGAAACCTGGTTTGGATACGGCTACCCTTGCACACTACTGTCCGATTTTCTAATTTGCCATTTTTAGCCAAACTGTTAGAAAGGGTCGTAGCTTCTCAATTGCAGTCTTTCCTGTTAAAGAATGATCTATTTGAACATTTCCAATCCGGCTTCCGCAAAATGCATAGCACTGAGACAGCCCTTTTAAGGGTTCTTAATGATCTTCTCCTTGCTACTGATACTGGTGCCCTTAGTGTTCTGCTTCTTCTAGATTTAACTGCTGCATTTGATACCATTAATCATGACATACTTATCTCCCGTCTCTCAGCTATTGGCATCACTGGCACTGCCCTCGCCTGGTTCATCTCCTATATTTCTAATAGATTTCAATATGTTGCCCTTAGTAAGCATAGGTCTACAATCAGTATAGTTACACAAGGTGTTCCCCAGGGATCAGTCCTTGGTCCTCTACTCATCATCTATATGTTACCTCTTTGTCAGATTATCCGCCATCATGGACTTCACTTACGCTGACGATACTCAGATCTATCTCAGCACTGAAAGGTCCACTAACCTGCCACCCCCTGCTTTAATGTCTTGTATCCAAGACCTCAGACGATGGATGACAAGAAATTTTCTAAAACTAAACACTGATAAAACTGAGATTTTATTTGTTGGCCCCAAGTCTGTGGTTTCACATCTCACTGACTTCTCTCTTAACTTTGATGGTGTGACTGTAAAACCTCTACCAACAGTCTGTAACTTGGGTGTACTCTTTGACTCTGTCCTTTCTTTCGAATCACATATTAAGGCTCTGGTAAAATCAGCATTTTTCCATCTCCGTAATATCTCTCGTCTTAGACCCTTGCTCTCCATAAAAGATACTGAAACTCTGGTCCATGCATTAGTATCATCCTGATTAGATTACTGTAACTCTCTTCTTATTGGCATTCCAAACAAAGCTCTCCGTTCCCTACAATACGTACAAAACTCAGCAGCTAGAATACTCACTTATTCTAAAAAATCAGCTCATATCACCCCAGTTCTACTACAGTTACACTGGCTACCTGTCCAGCTTCGGATCCATTTTAAACTCCTCCTGCTCACATACAAATCCCTTCACGGTTTAGCTCCTGCATACTTAGCTGAGCTCTTGCACCCGTACTGCCCTGTCCGAACTCTTAGGTCCTCTGACGCAGGTTGTGTCACGGTCTAGCACTGACGGGGTGTGACGCAGGCGCAGGAGCACGTAGGATTTTTACATAAACTAGGAACGGAGACTAAAACGAACGTACGGGAGAAACAGAGATATATTTAATAAACAATACACAAGAACGAACTAACAGTACACAGAGCACACTTAGAACGAGAACCAAGACGACTGAGCGACAACTATTAAACTAAACAGACAGGGTAACCACAGATGAGTAACGTAACATGAAACCATAACACAAAGCACACGCGAACACAGGGGAAACAGCACAACAATAATATTGAACACAGGAAGGAGCAGGGAGAATAACCAGAGACACGACTACATGAAGTGATATTACGAAACACAAGAACGAGACCTAAACTAGGAAGCTAGGGAATACATAACATGTATACCGGACCGAAGCTAAATGACCTAACACGTAAATACACAAGCGCGCGAAGCTTAACCATAATAGAACATGGACTTAGACAGAAACGACAACTAACATTCACAAGCGTAATATTGGCATACGAACCACCACGACATTTACAATAACCCACAAAGGACAAGAGACAACCAGGAAATATAAATACACAAAACGAAACGAGACACAGCTGACGAAGATCACGCAATACGGAAACACAGAAGGGAAACCATGGCAACGGAAGACCGGGCGTGAACACAAAACCAAAACAGGGGCGGGGGGCGGAGCCCACCGTTACAGGTTGCCTGTCCGTTCCAAAATTCAGACTGGTCACTGTTGAGGGGAGAGCTTTCAGCGTCATGGCCCCCAAACTATGGAACACACTACCACAATCTCTCCGTGACTGTCATTCACTCTCCTCCTTCAAAGCTCAGCTTAAAACTTACCTCTTTTCTCAGTACTTTCTCTCTGCTGCTCACTGATTTATTTAATTTTCTTTTTTCTTTTATTTAATTTATTTGATTCTCTTTTCCTCCTCCTTTCTCTTGATGTAAAGCGTCCTTGGGTATGAGAAAGACGCTATATAAATTGAACTTATTATTATTATTACTACAGACCCTGACTTCAACACTCGCCAGCACAGAAATAATCACCAGCTGCACACAGATTGTGGTTTTAGACAACCACAACTGTCAGGACTCCTCCTGCTGCCACTAGGGGGAGCTCACTGACCGCTCCTAGACATAGTTCCTGTAATCAGCAGTGATCTGTCACACCTGCGTTAAGTCCTACTTAAGGAAGATGGTGTTGACAGATCACTGCTGAATCGTTTGGTTTTCATGCCTCTCGCCTCTCAGCCCTTTTTGGTCGGTAACGTGTGCTTTCGTTGGTGTTTCGCCACCAGTTTTCTCTCAGCCTTCTTTTTGCCTTTGCTTGTTCGAGTTTCTATCTCCTGCGCCGCTACCTGGTCTCCCTCAAGTTTTCCCCCTACTATATTCTTCCTATCCGGTTTGCTGTTGTTTTGGGATGGGTTTTCAGTTTGTTGGGCTGTCTGCCAGCTAGCCAGCTACTTCCCCTGGCGTCTTTTGGTTTCTTAATTATTTTTATTTTTATGTGTTGATTATTTCTGCATTGTTTCTGTTTATTTTCATTATTTGCTCCTGCTCATTTGCGGTCGAGTTTGCTTTTGTTACGCGATTATGTCAGTTTGCTGTTTTTTTCCCTTCGTTCTGTCGTGGGGGTTTTTTGGTTTTCTCACTTGTTTGCGAGTTGCTGTTTAGTTCTGTTGTGCTTGCCGGCACTTGGGTCCACTCATTCTCCGAGTTACAGCAACTCCACGGTGACCAAGAAGACGGTTGTGTGTCATCCAGGTGCTTGGCTGATGCTCAAATTGACAGTAGAGGGATTGATCTTTTTGCAGTGGATGTAAGCAAAAGTGACATTGTGAAACCATACTATGTGGTCAGGGTGAAAATGGAGGTTGATACAATACAAAGTTGCAGGTAACTGAGAATGCTGTGCCCAAGTTCTTTAAGCCTAGAAATGTGCCTTATGCACTTAGGGAAGCTACAGAGAGAGAACTTGCAAAGTTAGACTAACTACAGTGAATGGGTAGCTCCCATAGCTTGTGTACCAAAAAAGGATGACGGTGTATCAATATGTGGGGACTACAAGGTCACGAAAAAACCTTGGTTGAAGGTGGAACAGTATCCACTACCCCAAACTCAGGATCTATTTGCTAAATTAGCTGGGGTCAGCAATTTACCAAACTAGACTTATCACAAGCTTATCGGCAAGTGCGGTTAGAGGAAAACTCGAAACGGTTTCTGACCATCAACATGCACAAAGGGTTATATCATTATAATAGACTACCAATGGTGTCGCAAGTGCCCCTGCAATATTTCAGAAAATAATGGACCAAGTGCTTCAAGGGATGGATGGGGTCATCTGCTACTTAGATGACCTCTTACTGACTGTGAAGGATACAGACAGTCACCTAGCTAACTTAGAAGAAGTTCTTAGGAGGCTAGAAGCTTCTAATATCGGCGTAAAACGAGCAAAGTGTGAGTTCATGAAGAGCACCTTGTCATACTTGGGGCATGTCATAGATGCTATGGGCATTCACCCCATGAAAGAACAGACAGATGCTATCCAGAACGCTCCAGTTCCGAAAAATGTGACTGAACTCAGGTCATTTCTAGCACTGTTAAACTATGGGAAGTTTATCCCTAAACTACTGCACAAAGATGTTGGTTGGGAATGGTCAGATAAAGTGCATTTGAAATCGCAAAGCAGTCCTTACAGTCTGACAAATTGCTAGTGCATTATGACCCTTACTTGCAGCTCATTTTAGCATGTGATGCCTCTCCTTATGGGGTTGGGGTGGTAATTAGTCATAAAATGAAAGATGGAAGCGAGAGGCCAATTTCATTTGCTTCAAGGATGCTGACAAAAGCAGAACAAAATTATTCACAGATTGAGAAAGAGGCTCTTGGTCTGGTTTTTGGTGTTATGAAGTTTCATGACTACCTCTATGGTAGGAAATTTCTGTTAGTGACCGACCATAAGCCATTGTTGAAAATCTTAGGGCCTAAAACTGGGGTGCCTACACTAGCCGCAGCAAGAATGCAAAGATGGGCTCTAATTCTGGAAGCGTATACATACAAGAGGAGCATACAGAGCAGCATAGCAATGCTGATGCTTTATCGAGATTACCTGTGAAGCAGAGGGAGGATTTGGTGTCAAATTGTTACGAATAGACTACACAGAGAGGGATCCAAATGCAGAAACGAGTTCGTCTTTATTTGATCAGACAGTGCACTTATACTTGAGATGTCAGCAGTATAGCGTAATGCGAACTCGTTCTCAAAGTCGTTGTCAGGACGGTCAGGGTCAGGCACGGGCAGGCAGATTCCGGGAGGTACCAAATCGCTAGGCAAGAGACGAGGTCTAGGACGTAAGCAGAAGTCGGTACACAGGAAAGCAGGCAGGTAATAATAACGCTCGGTATGCAACATGAGTTAGCAATACTTCGCAACCAGGAAGTGACAGAGGGGTGTATATATATGGGAAGAAAGGGGAGTGGAAAGGAGCAGGTGATCAGAGGGCGGAGGAAGGGGTGTTGATCCTAACACAAATCCAGTGTATAGAGTTGCATTTCTCGACAAATTGCCTATCACAGCAAAAGAAATTGCCAAAGAGACAGATAAAGATCCTTTATTGATTTTGACAGGTTGGCCTAAGCATGTGCAAGATGAGGCACTGAAGCCTTATTTTCAGAGGAGATATAAACTGAGTGTGGAGGATGATCTTTTGTGGAGATTACGAGTGGTAGTTCCTGAGATGCTGAGAAACAGACTACTGTCTGAACTACATGAACACCACTGGGGAATAATTAAAATGAAATCCCTAGCCAGAAGTATGTTCTGGTGGCCCACATTAGATGAGAGCATTGAGCATGAGGTGAGTGAGCGCAGTATTTGCCAGCAACAGAGAAGTATGCCTGCAACTGCACGAGTGTATACATCGGAATCGAGCTTTATTGGCCAAGTATGCTCACACATACAAGGAATTTGTGTTTGGTTACAGTAGCTCACAGTGCACAATAATTGACAATAACATTACAGAAGTAAAACATTTACTCACATAAACACACACACCAAAATACCTGTAAACTTTACATGTGCAGAGTAATATAATTACAGTAAAGTGCTGAGTGCAACAGTAAAGGACACTGAGGTGCAGACTGAATTAAATAAGGCATATAAATAGGAGAACGGCAGACACAGTAAGTACAGTGTGTTCTTAGACACAATCAGCAGATTAATAATGTGCAGTACAGAAGGTGAACAGAGTGAGAGGGACGACCTGGATGTGGATTGTGTGTAACAGTCTTGGGTGTATGTGACAGACTGTATCCTGGATGTTGTGTTGTAGTCTTCAGCTGTTCAGGAGAGTGATGGCGTGGGGGAAGAAGCTTCTCTGAAGTCTGGTGGTCTTGATCTTCAGTTGGCTAAAACGCCGTCCTGAGGGGGAGACGCTGGAACAGGTGGTGTCCAGGATGTGAAGCATCAGAGACGATGTTCTCTGCACGCTTCCTGGTTCTGGAGGTGTGTAGATCTGGCAGGGTGGGTAGCGTCACACCGATGGACCCCTCTGCAGACCTGATGATGCGCTGCAGTCGGTGGGTGTTGTGTTTGGTAGCTGTGCTGCCCCACACTGTGATGGATGCGGTGAGGATGGACTCAATGGTGGCGGTGTAGAACTGCACCATCAGCTCCTGGGGCAGGTTGAACCTCCTCAGCTGACGCAGGAAGTATAGTCTCTGCTGGGCTCTCTTGATGATGGTGCTGATGTGGCAATCCCATTTCAGGTCCTTGGAGATTGTTGAGCCAAGGAACTTGTAGGAGTCCACAGCCGTCACAGTACTGTTCAGGATGGTGAGTGTTGGAAGGGTTGGGGGGCATCTCCTGAAGTCTCCACTCATCTCCACTGTTTTGGCTGTGTTCAGCTTCCATACATGGAAATGGTCTTCATGTCCATGGGAGAAAATACACCTTAATTTTGCTGAGGACCACAATCAGAGGTTCTTAGTAGTTTTCAGCTTATGGATTACCAAAAGAAGTGGTAACAGATAACGGATCTCAGTTCGTATCACAAGATTTTGAGACATTTCTTACTAGACATGGAGTGAAACACACTAAATCGCCTGCATATCACCCACTAAGCAATGGGTTAGCCGAAAGATTAGTGCAGAATCTTAAGAGATCACTGGCAAAGAATAGAGCAATTGGTGGTATGACACTTGAACATTGTGTAGCAAATTTTCTGTTTGGATACAGAAACACAGGCAACAGGCAAGACCCCAGCTGAGCTGTTTTTGAGAAGACAGGTGCGAACCAGATTGTCATTGATCAAACCTGAGTTTTCTCAAAGAATGCAAAATGTGACGGAACCAAACCTTCCTCGTGTTAGGTTTTTTACTGTTGGTCATCAGGTCCTCGTAAAGAATTACAGGGGAGGGGAGAAATGGTTGAATGTTGTCACACATGAAAGTGTTGGATCCTGTGACTTACAATGTTGAAGTAAATGGAAAGTGTGTGAAAAGACATGTAAACCAGATGTTGAGTACTAAGGGAACTCCTGCTCAACGCAACAGTGAGTAAGACTCAGACGTCCCCCCGACAGATTGAATTTGTAATTGTAATAATGTTATTGATTCAAGAACTGAGATACCTTGTTATGGGATTAAAAGGTGTCGTAAGGTTTTGAAAAGATGAGGTTATAATTTATAGGGGAGGAGCTGTGGTGTTCCAACACAGACATAAAGGAAACTCTTATTTTGGTGTGGATCAATGGTGAGTTCTTATTGATTGATTCTACCAGTATGTATAGGGGATTGCCACTGTGAGCCTGCTCTAAAGTCAAAGTCAAATTTATTTATATAGTGCTTTTTACAACACATGTTGTCTCAAAGCAGCTTTACAAATTGTATGGGTGCAGATCCCTAATGAGCAAGCCAAAGGCGACAGTGGCAAGGAAAAACTCCCTAAGATGGCGGGGAAATAGGAAGAAACCTTGGGAGGACCAAGACTCAAAAGGGAACCCATCCTCCATTGGGCGGCCCATTAGCACCAGTCCATATTTGTGAACAAGAGGTGGTTCTACAGTTATAGCTTAAAGTTCTTGTTCCCCGGCCAAGTAGTCACAGTCCCTTCGGTGCAGATGGTGAGCCTCAGGTAGGAGCCAGCATCAGCACGTCCCCCTTACGGCAATGGTACATCCAACCCCGGCATCAGTACATCCACCGGCGAGCCAGACCATCTCCCAGGTGCTTGTAGGTGCTTGCATGCAGTCGTCTTGGGTAGAAGCATGCAAAAAAGATGGACAATACAGACTGAGTGTGAGGATGTCAATTTAACCACCATTGATTTAAATGTACATAGCTCATGTGCCAGTGATTAGCATGTAGCTCCAGCAGGCTAATCTATAGCAGCATAACTAAAGGGAGGGGTCCAGAGGTGACCACAGTCATGAGGGCTCACTGAGACATTGCTTTCCAGTCAAGTCAGTCACAACTAGAGTAATGCCATGACACAGCTGGATGACAGCATCAACATCTCAGATTACCAGAAATCTCAAGGTCTGGGGGCCCCTGAGCCCCACACCTTACTAGGAGAATATTTAACTGAAGGCTTGATTATATAGGTGAGTCTTAAGTCTAGATTTAAAGATTGGAACTATGTCACAATCTCGGATTGGAGCTGGAAGGCTATTCCATAATTGAGGGGCTTTAAAAGAGAAAGCTCTGCCTCCGGCTGTAGTCTTACAAATTTTTGGAACTAAGAGAAAACCAGCATTATGTGAGCGTAAAGGGCGAGTTGGGTTGTAATAAGCAATGAGTTCACTCAGATATTGTGGGGCAAGACCATTTAACGCCTTATAGGTTAAGAGAAGAATTTTAAATTCAATTCGATGTTTAATCGGAAGCCAATGTAATGCCGCGAGAGTGGGACTAATATGATCGAATTTTCTAGCCTTAGTTAGGACTCTAGCTGCAGCATTTTGTACAAGTTGTAGCTTCTTTATGGACTGTTTAGAGCATCCAATTAGAAGACCATTACAGTAGTCCAATCTTGACGAGACAAAAGCATGGACCAGCTTCTCTGCATCAGCTAATGAAAGTAAGTGTCTCAGCTTGGCGATATTACGTAGATGGAAAAAAGGCAGCCTTAGTGACATTGCATATATATGTGTCAAATGAAAGATCCGAATCAATAGTGACACCTAAGCTTTTTTGCGGTAGACTTAGGTGTTACTGAAACCCCATCTAGGGTAAGGGAATATCAGCCCAGCTGCTTCTAGCAGCTTTAGGCCCAAGAATCAGCACCTCAGTCTTATCAGAATTTAGTTGAAGAAAATTAGATGCCATCCAGTTTTTAATGTCCTGGACGCAGCTCTCAATCTTGAGAGTAGTGGTGATATCATCGAATTGGAAGATATATACAACTGAGTATCATCTGCGTAGCAATGGAAACTAATACCATGCCTACGGATGATAGTGCCCAGTGGAAGCATATATAATGTAAATAATATGGGGCCCAGTACAGATCCTTGTGGGACACCATATTTTACCTTAGAACGCTCTGAGCATTCGTTGTTTACTAGTACAAATTGGTAACGATCTGTCAGGTAGGACCTGAACCAGGAGAGTGCTTGACCTCTTATACCAATGAGTGTCTCCAGCCTATTAAGTAGAATATTATGATCAATGGTGTCAAAAGCCGCACTGAGGTCTAGCAGTATGAGAAAAGAAATGTGTCCTTTATCAGAGGATATCAAGAGATCATTTACTACTTTAGTCAGCGCAGTTTCAGTGCTGTGGTGGGGTCTAAATCCAGACTGAAATAATTCTAAGACATGTTCTGTCTGTAGGAAGGAGGAGAGTTGTGAAGAAACTACTTTCTCTAGAATTTTGGATATGAATGACAAATTAGAGATAGGCCTATAGTTGGACATTTCCTGGGGGTTAAGACCAGGTTTTTTAATTTAGCGGCTTGATAACTGCAAGTTTAAATGAACTGGGAATATAGCCCAGGCTCAGAGAGCAGTTTATTATAGTGAGCAAAGGTTCTATATTGCTATGCAGTAATTATTTAAGTAAATAGTTTTTGTATTGTATTTGTAGTGTATTTGTAAATAGTTAGTAAATGGTTTATCATGGTACTGCATCTAGTATGCATGTGGAGGGCTTGGCAGATTCCACCAATGAAATAAGCTCCTCACGACCAATTGGGGAGAAGGACTCTAACAGGGCATCAGAGCTGACCAGACAGCTGTCAAGGTGCATAGGCATGTTGACAGGCTCTGAGATAGCACAACCAATTTTTTCCCTAATTTTATCAATCTTATCATTAAAGAATTTCATAAAATTATTACTGCTACACTCTAGTGGGATTAGTGGATTGATTTGATCATGGCTCCTTGTTAGACTGGAAACAGTTTTAAATAGGAGTGCAGAATTGTTTTTATGTTTTTCTATTAAAGCTGATAAGTATGAGGATTTTGCCGTATGGAGGGCATGCTTATATTCACTAAGGCTGCTTTTCCATGATAGCCTAAACACTTCTAACTTTGAATTTCGCCATTTACGCTCCAGGATCCTCGCGGCTCGTTTGAGACTACGCGTGTGCTCGTTATACCATGGCGCTATTCTTCTCTCAGAGGCTCTCTTATAGTGTAATGGTGCAACCTTGTCTAATGCTGTACGAAGAGAAGTCTCAATGTGCTCGGTAATTAGCCTGAGTATTTAAGTTTGAATATGAATAATAAAGAGATGAACGCCAAACCCTCGCCTCCTGCTGCCCACCGTCAACCGTTACAGATATATAGAACATTTATCTTGTTTCCTGCTATGCCTTTGCTGTCTGTTTCAATATAAAAGAAGAAACCCAGATCATCTTGATCAAATGTTTATGCTTTAAAGAACTTCTGAGTTCCCTATATTTATACAAACTGGAACATAATATTTTGAACCTAATCTCAGGCCAGATAAAGTCTGTAAATCCTTACAGCTTACCATACACTGGTCTGTGAACCCTTGTGAACCTATGTGCTAAAAGCTTGTGAATCTTTAGATCTTTACCACATTCTGAAGGTCTTATGTGCTGTGCTGAACATCTGCATGTCAAACATCAATCTTATTCGCTGGTCTATTTGATTTTGCAGGGACATACCAACCTTAAATGTTAACTGGATCATCTCAAAGTAATTAGTTGAGTAGGGGGAAACAAAAGTATTAAATGTAATTATTAGTTGAGACCTACATACGTTACATGTTTTCCTTGCTCCTGACCTGATGAACATAAATGCAGTGCCATCAATGCATCAGTCCTTTGCCTGAGGAAACACATTACTTTTTGTTTTGGCTTTTGTCTTACTTAGTGATCAACATGTACGTATGTATGTCTTTGCCACATTTTTCTGTTTATCATCCATTTAGTGACTTTTGCTGATGTGGCAGGACAACTTTATTGCTGCATTCAAAACAACAAATTGTTGTGTGAAAAATGTATATTTTTCACACAACAATTTGTTGTTTTGATTGACAGAAGTCAATGTGGCAAACCCAGCACACCTGACAGGACCCTGCACAAACTCCAAAGCTTGATGGAACAGGTGCTCAGGAAGAGAAAGCACAAATAAAAGCTATGGCCAAATGCTAGCCTATGTTCCTTCCCAGATGTGCATATAATTAACAGACTAGATTTTTATTAGTTACATTGATTCCTCAAATTAAGGCTACTGAAATGTTACCAGCTACAGCAAAAAGTAGCAATGTCAATTGACATCATGCAGAAAAATGTGCAAAAGTAAGCATCAACAAACTAGAGATATTTTCCCTTAAATGTGAAGGGTGGCAAGTGTGAGGCTAGCAAGTCTGGTAAGTCTGGTGCCTAGTTAAATATTCCTCACTATGTCCTGCACAGGTCCCTCCAGATTTCAGTTTCCCGTTCCTTTGTTTATTTCTCTATCTTTGTTTCTCTACCTAGGCCTGTGCAGTGACTCCTCACGCTCTCACTTTGCACACTTATAATCTGCTTATGATCCCAGGCTATGCATATGAGTAATGCCTTAGCCTAGTAAAACGAGCATTTGATCACCCTCCATCCTATTACATCTCCTCCAAGTTGCTGATTTGCACAGTCTGCATTTCAATAATTAACCATGTAAAATGTATCAATCATTGATACTATGAAATGTACCCAATTGTATCTATTACAAAGGATTATTATAAAAAAAATCAATCCAAATTTATTTATATAGCGCTTTTTGTTGTCTCTTTGTTGTCACAAAGCAGCTTTACAAGTGTTTGAGTCCAAGCCCCCAGTGAGCCTGCCAAGGGCGACAGTGGCAAGGAAAAACTCCCTAAGAGCATGAGGAAGAGGAAGGAGAGGAACCAAGACTCAGTGGGGGAACCCATCCTCCTGTGGCTGATGCCAGTTATAACATCTCAGAATGAGCTTTTACAGTTATCACTCTTAATTGCACTAAATGATTTCAAATTCAATGTATACAGCTTCGCATTTAGTAATCCAAAATATTTCCATCTAAAATTTTCCAGTTTTTTAAATGAAACTCAAGGTTTGAGGTTTTAGTTACTTGCATTGCATGGGAAAAAACAGGACAGCTATTTTCAGAAGACCTAACCAGCAATCAAGAGGGATTTTTTAAAATACAGATGCTCCGGATATCAGTCCACACCATCTAATTGCTAGTTAGGGAGCCAGTTTTTCAGAGCACTAGAAGACATTGAACCCACTGTATAGAAGAGAAGCCACATTCCAAAGGGACACTTTGATTGATGAAAAAGACATATTCTCTGTCCTCAATTTGAAATTTGTGGGTGACCTTATTTTTCTCTCACGGGCTTTAAATTAACTGGTGCATCAACTATACTGGGATTCGGTGAATGCAGACTAGATTTCCCTTTTAGCATAGCTGCATTTCCCTCTCTCACACACTTTCACTCTCTTTCAAGGGATTATAGCAACATAAGTGTGCTAAACATAGCCTCATTAAAAGATTGCTAAATTCAGGACCTTTGCTTCAACTATGTTACTTTAACCTCCCATGGTGGTAGTGAACCTTGTGTCATGTGTTCTGTGCAGCGTGACAAAAAATTTATGGGACTTTTATACAAAGAATGTGGGAAATGAACTGACCTGGTAGGCGGCCTAGAATTGGTAAAGTTAGAATAGTAAAACTGAAACTTAATACACATGAATTTATATGTATATACACATTCCCACAAACAGTTTTTAATATTAATCACCCAGACAAAGATGGTGAAATGTCTGCTTCAATTCTGTGATGTGATGTGCTGTGCTTTTCTCTTGAGGGATTTTCCCTGGATAGAAGTACCACAACACTCAAAACTGCATGTACCACAACGTTTAACACATTCAGGAACAGCTAATTCTCAACCAGAGGATTTATGAGGAATATACAATTGTGTGTCACTTTTGAGGAAAAAATGACCTCTGTGTAGCCAACCAGGAGATAAAAAATTTGTGGGTAATTGCAGCCAGAGCAACATATGCAGGAGTGTGGCAAGAAACGACAGGAAAGTATAGCTTATTGCAGAGAGAAGGATGTGGTATAGTAGTTCCTCGTTCTTTCCCTCTTTCTCTCTCCCATACATACTCATGCTTGCTCTGTACTGCTCCTTTCTTTTGAGAAATCCACCAGCAAAGATAAGGTACATGTATTATTGTATTCAACCATAATACTCAGGTCGCTTACAGTTTTACAGATATGACTCTGTGTAAATGCTCCAAGAGTTTGTCATGTCTGGATCATGGAAAAAAATACTCTGTTGCCAAGTATATATGTTGTTTATACTGAAAGATGTAACAAAGCTATAAGTGAAACAGCTATAAATTATTCTGAGCAGGAAAATAAGTGTTTTTGTCTGGTGGTATGATCCATGAAAATTACAGCTGTAGATTATTCTTTAACACTGGTGCATACTTCTGTTCGCATGTTTAGCAAGGAGACAGAAATCAGTCGAAGATGTCATGTTAAACACATCTCATCTCACACAGCCTTTTATTGCTACATCTTTTGTATGTGTAACTATAAAAACTGTGAAGATTGCTCAAAACAGAAAATACTGAATCAGTTAATGAAAGGATTTCACAAACAGGAAACGTAACAAATACGTTGATAGGACAGTTGATACTTTGATTAATACTTTGTAAAAAATAATTTCTTTAGGGAAATCTAACTTTTTTTCTCAGTGCAAAACAATTTCTTGCAATAATGCCTTGAAGTCAACAAACATTAGCAATCACATAATAATGTCATTTCATATGTTCTTTGAGACTGTCTCTTATGTACATAGTAAAATTGGCAGTATTTTATTTTTTTATAGAGACTGGATGAATACAGTTGAATACAGTACTGTTAATGGCTATTATGAGTATAGTAACTTGGCTTTAATGATCCTTCCAAATGCTACCGCTTAATTCAAGCCAAGACACCAGATTGGTGACTCTTTTAAAATGCAGCTTGAATGGCAAAGTTTAATCTTAGCCTTTGAGGATAACAGCCACTGATTCATTCCACTGATTCATGAATGGCTTCATATCAGATAAGGACAGAGTATCAGAGTCCAAAGGTTTTGTGGGGTTTATCAACAAACATATCTGGGTTCTTCCCGCCAGTCTATTCAAAACACTGTTGCATGTCAATAATTAACCAATCATCGCAGAGCTGTAACACACTGAAGATTTGTGCAAGGCAAAGGAAAAGTGGATGGATGGATGTTCCCACTATGTGGAACCTCACAGCCTGTTCACATACCTACAGAACAATGTGTAGGCGATAGCACAGCCTGCTGTTACACCTGAGCCAGTATTTCCAAGACACATGCATGACTACTGTATTTGGCTCAGTATAAGAACATGTCAAAGGCAATAGAAATATTTCAATGTTTTTCAGTAATTAATTGTGGCAACAGCATGTTCATATAAAGTTTCAGAAGATAAAATCATTTAGTGATGGTTTCTGCCACAACCCAAAGTATTTTCTGTCATCTCGCCTTGTAAGTGAATTAAGGAATATGTGGATATAGTATGTCCTTGATATTACATGCAGTACTAAACGCACTATTACAGAAAGAACATGAAGAATGAAGAAACACTATGCCATTAAAAGAGGATGTTATTTACAACTCAGATGCTGACATAGAGGCAACAAGTATTACAATTTACTGAACAACCTGAAGGCACTAAAAAGAACGAAAAGACATTTGATGTTAAACCTCATTATGTGGAAGGCTTTTCAAAGATGGAGGTTGCTCTTCATCCGTCCAGGATCGCTAACTTTGGAAACTGAGTATGGAGCAGCACACTGACACTGCACAGAGCTCCAGCCTTTAGAAATGTACCTCACTTGGTTTGTCATGAAGTCAGTCCAAGTTGATGTTACCTTTTTCAAACATTAACTGACCTGAGATTTTTCATCTACACACTAATAAGTGTTCTTTCACCATAATATGTGCTTAGTAATTCAAAATTATATTGCACATGGCACATTAATATGATACAACCAGTAAGGTTGTTTCTATTTGGATTACAATGGGCTCATATTGGGTCTACGTATTGGATAGATTTGTTTTGTTATTGTGGACCAGAAGCCACAAAGATTAAATATTTCTAAATTCCTATAATTGGTGAGTGTGCTATTGTCATAAATGATTCATATATGTTCATATATAATTGAGAATGAATGAAACACATAACCAAACACAAAAAAACAAGTTTAGATTTGCATTACACTGAATCACAGCAAGCAACAAAGCAAGCAGGCCACAACAGTGTTCCTTAACACTGTGTTACAGAACAAGGGCACACGAGGGACAATGACTCAGGAATTCCATGGTAAAACATGTGACTACATATTGTTTTTCAGCCCACAGAATAGGGTAACCACATTCTTTCAGAGCTTTGCAGATGTAAGTTTGCTGGAAAAGACACACATGTCCCATTATAATAAATATGCAAATACTGTTTTACAGAATTAATGTACTCACTTTGAGTGTTTGTCTGTTGGATACTTCAAGCATATATTTTAGAATGTATCTCATGCCATGATTATTGACAATAGATAATCAAGCTTCTGTAATAAGGGATTAGAAACTTTGCAGAAATTGAACCTAATTATGTCAACAATGCCTAAGAACACCCAGAACATTTTAATGTTGCTGTTTATACTTTTTACAGAACCACACATATTTTGAACTGCATCTATAGACAAGCCTATTGCCTACACAACTCAATTCTGTCAAAATCAGTAGCTGAAATTAATGAATAAACTGTTAAAAACAGATTTGTTTACCCAACTTCTGCATTGCAGTCTACTATGCATGCTCTCAGAACAGGCATGTCCAGCATGTCCCATCCAAATAAGACTAAGAAATGTCTTCTTGTATGTCTTATGTAAATATCAAAGAGCTTTTTAAATCTAGCAAACAGCAGAGACACTAAATGAATACAAGATCAAAAAATGTATTTGGCAATTTTAAACAAGTGCATACAAGTACAGCTAAAAGCATTTTCAGGTTTGCCAAGTGCTCATAGAGTTGCATTAGTCACATTCTACGTTTAACAAGAACTGCCACCATACCTAAAAGTACATCAAGAAATTGTTAAACATTGACAAACATGAACATAATACATTTAATGAGTACATACCTTTTGTCTTCAAAAATATAGAAACACAATGTATTAAAAAATTATACAGCAATATTTACAAAGTATGCACGATCCTTGTGTCCAATGCGTACATGTCCGTTAGTTTCTGTTTGTTTGGTATGTTTGTGATACTGTGATATTTATAGAGATTAATATTTTCAACATTTTTCCAAAATAACATGTCATGCTGACATTATGGGTCTCTTTCCTTTTTCACTTTCACATCTCCTGCAAGTATGGTTGCTATTTCACCTTGCATAAATGCCCACGGTACATTTGAACCAACCAACGGACATTTCTCCCCACTTGGACAGTACACCTCGCCTGTAGCACCTTGCTGTTTGATGCTCTCTCTGGAACACGGAAAGCAAAATTTGTGAGATGGAACCGAGGGACACTGAACAAAATGGGTATCCTCCAGACGCTCATGACACAGTGTACAACATAAAGGAATGCTGCTGGGAACGGAAGAGTCTGGAATGCTTTGGGGATGTACAGGATCTATGCCTGGCATGTGAGGAGTTCCAGTGCCCGAACCATCCCTCTGTGCCATTCTTCGCTGATTGGTGGAGGAAGGTGAAAGCGGACTGCTGCTGTTCCTCCGTGTCGTGGAGTGCACCTGATTTACATCCTTAGGTGAACTGTTTCCCCCTGCATTATCAGCTGCAAGGATGAGTGCAGCCATAGGAGACTGACCATTCTGAGCAGCCTCAGGTGGAGTTGTGCGAGAAAGTGGAGATACTGTTGAAGGGGCAAAAGTCGCTTGTGGCACAGGGGGCATTTTCAAGCTGTCTCCTGGTGGCAGTAGCCACTGGTCTCCATTGATCTTTCCAGCAGTGCCCTCTCCCTCTGGCTCTGGGGAGGCTTTTCTTTTTAGACTCCTAGGATGTTTACCCCTATCTAAAGAAGAAGGGAGGGAGGGTTAATCTGTGCATTTCAAGTATGTTATTGGCCTCGCTATGTGGTGATAAATAACAACAATAAAAATAACAATCACAATCTTGTCTTTTCTGATAAACTGTGTGGAAAAAAGGACCATTTTAATTAAAGTTAACCTGCTGCGATATTTAAGTCACAGACACACTGCACAAGACACAAATTCTGCAACAATGAGGCAAACTGAAATGCGTCACATGCATAAAAACACTATTCGCTTTGATCAGCGGAAATTTTCGTTGACACTCCTAACACACAGCAGCTGACTCAACTCCCCCAAACGAGTCCAGTGCTTACAATGATTTTTTTAACCGAGTCATAACAAAGGTTATCGTTAACTATAATTGTTACAATATCGCATCATAATCTAAATTAAGAACTGTTTCCGGTACCTGATTTGGGAACAGGGCCGCTGTCATACATCATTCGTTGTTGCATTGCATGATCCTTTTTAAATCTGCTGTCGTACGGGTGAGCCATTAGATCTCTAACTGTTTTATTCTTGTTTAACCATTCATCAGTCCTAGATTTATGGTTATCGGTGATCTCTGGCGTCAGGCTGTCCGGTCTGTGCTTGTCTTTCATCTCCCTTTCATGCTCCGTGCTTGAGACGGAAGCTGGTCGCTTAGCGCCAAGGTCGCTGGGGCTAGCTGTCGTGAGAGCAGATGGTAGTCCAATTGGTCCTGATCTGCCGTTAATAGAATGAACAAGAGGCATGCTGCCATTTACTAAAGGCACTGAATTTGGGGGGACAGTGCTAGTCCTTCGAGGGTTAGGACTCTGGCGGTTTAGCTCCGGTGGTTCATCTGGTTTAGAAAATCCATTTGGAACAGTATTGCCATTTGTCTGCCTTCCCGATTGGTATTCTACTCCCAGTCTGGGTGGTCGGTCAGAGGAAAGAGGGTAACGGTCCAGTGGCTGAGGTGGTCGTGAGCATGTATCTCCCGTCTGAACCTCCTTGCCCGAGAGCTGCTTCCCTGGACCTGGCGATCTACCCTCCTGAAATCCATGAGCTCTTTTTAGCTGTCTTGCAGTTTCAATAACAAACTCGATCCTATCCGCACCCTCATAGTTAACACATCCTCTGCAGACAGGCTCGGTAAAATCCCAGATCATAGCCCACGGCATGCGGGGCAAATCGCATAAATAACATGACTGCCTTCTTGAAGCAGCAACTGCCGCAGACGACATTTCTTTTGTTGAAAAGAAAAAAAGATCGAAAATCCTATTTGAAAGATCCTTGTTTCACTCCGAACAGTAAAAAAATGCCTACGGTAAGTTTCTCTTCTCAGCGTCTCCTTGAGTAGACATCGACAACAACGATTACGTTACGCAGAGAACTTCATAGTGGCGTGTAGTTTACTACGACGCACCTCTATCTATCTCACTATTACTCTGCTTGCTCAATGTAGAGCCGTGACGTCACCGCTGAACACTAACTCGTGGTTCCAGATCCTATTCTATGCACTTGATTCTTCGACACCCCTTCCCCCGTCCGGCGCATGCTCTGTGAAGAAGATATGGCCCTTCTTTATTTAATCATTTGAATCGCGGCCAGAGATACATGCAGTAACCTACATACCACCAGGCCAAAAAAAGAGACCAAAACACCACCGTTTTGAAAGGACTATTTCAAAAAAGGTTTGTAGTTTAGTTGACGGATACATACCTCACCACCGTGAGATTTCATTAAGTATAAACTGAGGATTTTTTAAATAAGATCAAATAGCATTTAACCTCAGATAATCATCTGAGACAATGCATGGTTAACGCATTTCCAAACCGCCGTGCAATCCGTTTTTTCCCGCTCCACCACGCATGCTCTATCTGGGGTGCGCGAATTGTATTTTGCCAGGCCACATACCAGTCCACGTGTTTGCAGCTAGTATGTAACAACCGTCTTTTCTATTGGTTTTAAGATTTTAGCAGCCGTTTTTTAAATTCCTTCTACTATTGTAAGTGCTCAAGTGACCAACGAAAAGATCCAAAAATTGAACATTTCAAAAAATGTAGCAGTAGACTACCAAAATATTTTATCATCTTATACTATGACATCATCTCAATATAATATAATATAATAATTTTAGTACACTAGCTTATAACATAATACCAGGTATTGATTTTTCCCTGAGCTAAAGAGCAAGGGCAATATTTTAGAGTGGACTCTCTTTTCACTTCAACCTGAAGTGTAAGAAGAGCTGTGCATTGAAATATGGGCCATTAAACTCAAAATGGCCAAGCGTTGTAGTGTGCTAACATCCTCAACTCTATCCACTCTATACACAGATGCAGGCACAGAAGTTATGGGTTGATGTCTACGGTACTTCCCTTTATGACTTGGACTAGTTCCAAGTGAATGTAGCTTTAGTTCTACTGTGGTGAGGCAATGCAAATGAAATCTGCAGACACAAGGCAGGATGTGTTTGTGCAAGTCCTCGTGACGTTGGAAAGAGGAAGCAAGATGTTTAGTCACGTACCAACAGCTCGCCTCGCCCTATTTGACAAACAGCAAACTGCTTGGCATGCAGCCAAGCACAATGAGCATGTGTGGTTCATTTGCGTGGCCTCATGTAAGTAACTAACACTGTATGGTGCCATTTTATGCCCTCAAAGTGTTGAAACTCAAACTGGGCAACATATTTTGTGCATTAATCTCTGCATTCCAATAGATACATTTTAATGTAATGTGGTGTTCACAACTTTCAGACAGAGACCAATATACAGTAAATAAAAACTCAGTGGACTCATGGACTTCTATTACAGGAACTTTTACAGTTTTTCTCAATCTGTAAAGCTGCATTAGCTTTACTACAGCTTTACTACTACTACAAAGAGCAACTCTAATCTGAAATAAGCTAACATCTGGTGTTTTGGTTGTTGCTTGACACTTTGAGGGCAGACATGTGATTGGAATGCATATGGGACCCTCCTTTGAGCATGAATCCAGCAGTGTGTAAGCTGCTGTTTTTGTTGCTTTACTCTGTGAGCCTGATAAATGTTTAGACTGCCCGTCTTTTATTCAGCAGGGTTGCTTATTATGCATTCATTTATTTTTATGCATAATAAAGTTAATAAAGTGCATTGAGATGTTTGTGGTTTTATGCTAGTCTCCCATAAGGATGCCTTGCCCCACAGTTATATATATATTTTTTGCTTCAGTTGTTGCACAATGATGTTTGTGAAAATAATACAGTAACTATGGCTAAATCTGATAATTTAGATTCTGATTTTCAGTAAAGGCTGAGAGAACCCAAAAAACTGAAGAGAGTTGCTCATTTTACTGTTAGTATAAACTTGCAAATGAACTGAATGACACAGCCTTTTACGTGCTGAGCACCAGACACTGGTTGTGTGTAAGATCTTTTTACTCGCTTCTTGATTGGCTACAGATTTTTTTTTCCAGGAAAGGGTAACCATGGCAACTCGGTGCTTACCAGGATACCCCTACTGACAAACCACATCCTGTTTACAGTATTTCTTTTAAAATCAAATCTAGTAATGGCTAGTTTCTAACATCTATTTATTCTGAAACTCCTTAATATCTTTTAAATGTATAAAAACAAAATATTTAACTTGTGTTAAAATATTTGGATTTTCTGTATTTGTTCATCAGGTTACAAAGCTCTGAAAACATATGTATGTATATATTTAAACAGAACAATTTTTTTTCTTTTTGGCAGTTATATAAACTAATTCCATCATACCGCTTATGATAGACAAGACAAATTGCAAAGATCAGATTTCAGTATTGTGCCATCATACAGTATTTATAAAATGGAGAAATGCAGTTAAAATGGAGGTCCTGAGTAAGAGAGAGAGAGAGCGAGAGAGACTGCACTGGGTGTCTGGAATCTGGGGGGTTGGATGCTGCAGAGGTGATGTCATTGGAGCAGGGCAGAGCAGCCTGGATAAAAACAAGTGTCTTTATTCAGATCCTCTTTGCAGTCCCAGCAGGAGAGGGAGGAGGAGGCAGGCTGGCAGGCAGCCATGGCAAAGGCTGCTGGGAAACGGTAAGGGATGCCAAGCAGGCTCTGCCGCCAACATTAGAGCCTCACATCTTTGTTCTCAGAAACCTGGTGTGCTGCCAAAGGCCTCATTTCAGCTCTGCACCATGATTACATTGGATATAGGCCAACTCCTGAAAGCTCACATTCCCCTCTTCCACCCCTCCCTCCCCTCTCTGCCTTTTTCTCTCTCCCTTCAAAGGCACTTTGCCAAACTCTGCACCAGTTTCCATGGTTACCAAAAGTAGATCATAAAAAGTAAGTAATGATTAAGACGTGGATCCAGATGTGCCACATGTGGGGAGAAAAATGTGGCAGCCTGTTGTCTCCTGTTTATGCCAGCAAAGGAGTGGAGATAAAATGACAAAAGAAAGCTTAAAAAATAAGGTAAATAATTATTTAGTTTAAAAGTCTTTGAAAAAAATCCTTATTTACATCAGATAATTGTTTTAATTGTTTTACTTTACTAATACTAATGACCTAGTAACTGTGTGGTTCACTTTTGACATGTCCCTTTCTGTAGTCACTAAAGACTGTATTGCCACTGATGTACAGGAAGTGATGTGGTTTCCTGTCAAAATCCCCAGTCTTTTGCACATAATTGATGACTTTTTAAAGATAATATTTAATATTATAAGTGATGACAGGATATATATGGCTTTGGTAAGGAAATAAAATAAGCAGATTATTGTTTAATAATCTCTGAGAGATTGTTATGAAATGTGAATAGTGAAAATAGCACAAAGAATTTAATTTGTGTAAAGAGCCTAATATTAATTCTTAGTTCATAGTTCAAGGAGCACCATACTTTTTGAACCAGTCTATTGATGAAATAGTCAGTTACAAATAGTTTTCAAGTACACAGTCTATTCTAACATAATTATTCAGTTCAACTATGCAGACCTGTCCCAGTTTAAAATTAAATTTACAATTACATATGTCTATTTTAGTCATAGAAGAGATTTCTTAATACCAACAGAACCTATTCTTTTACATTACTTATACTCACTGCATATCTATTTTATCATATTATTTTCTATCAGTAACTGAGAATATTGTGAGTCTAGTTCCTGTTCTCTGTCAAATATTAGTAAGGTCCTATTTTTACTCTTTTTGGAATGGTATTCAAAAATTATATTCAGTTTTTTAGAGAGGTGTGTTTTTAGACTAAAATTGCTAAGCTTTTCATCATATTAGGACAAAGCTATTTAGGTTCAGCGAGTGTTTGCATTTTTGACTAGTGACATATGCACTGCAGTATGCAAATGAAATATGTAGGTGGATCCTTTTTTCCACTTTCGGTTTCACACATAACAGAACGAACTTGTTTCAGTGATTGAATCATCCAAAAATGAAACCTCTGGAGAATATACACTGCAGCACAATTTTGATGCCAATTAATATGTGGGTACATTTTGTTCATTAAATTCAGATGAAACACCCATATCGTGTCCTAGTGAAATACCAAGCATCTTCCAGAAATGTTTTGTAATTAATTAAGTGGAGAAATGACATCTACAGCAGATCTGTGGCTTCATTGAGGTTGCTGCTGGTTACAGTAAAAGGCGAATAGTAGGGCATGTAGAGTAGCATGACACACATTTGGCTAATAACCAGGTCCCAATAATTCAACTGCTTTACTAATTAGTCTGTTAAAGTTCTAATTCTTGTGAATTAATTTTGACTTTCTCACTAATGTCTAGTGTGGCTGTCCCTTTAAAACTGGAAGTTTCTTAGATGCTGGTGGTTTGGCATTTAACATTGGTCTGTCTAGTTCTCTATGTGTCAGCCAAAGAGCAATAACTAAAAAAAAACACAGCCCACTGTCATGAGAGGGAGGGAATGTCAGAAACATCCCCAAAGCAGCGGATATGGCTCTTGGCCATGGCCGTCTGGATCCCAGTTGCCTGCTGACTTCAAAGCATGGATTTTGGGAAACGGAATGCTCTCAGAAGTGAGTGACAGAATTAATCTAAGTACTAAACTTGAAAGGGAATTCCATAGTATGTCGGATGTAAGCTTGGATACTGTGTAAGATTGTCTCCCTATTCATTCTCTTTCATTAAGAGTTTTTTTCACATTAATCAAAGGAGTTGTATTTTATGACACCATAAATCTGAAAACAACTGCTTCTTGAATAGAGGGAATTGAGTAATTTCTCACTGATATGTGTGCAATGTGTTTGTGAAGTAATTGTCAATCATCCTGAGCTAGTGATGATATTTTGCCATGGTTTTCTTTGTATACACAAAAATCTGATAAATCAGAGATACAGTATATCAAAAGTTCCTTAATGTTTTTATTTACTACCTGGAGCATCTTGGTTCTCCCGTTAAAGTTGCAGTCAGTTAAAGGCATTTGAAGCCGTCCTTTAGTGAGCACAGCATGTTCAGTAAGAAATGCCTGAGCTTTGGCTATGGATGTGTACACATCCACGTTCATTCCACCAAGAAAACAGTTTTGACCTTGCATGGAGGTATTAATCAGAGGTTGTCTTGATAAATCTGTAGCTGTGAGAATATTCAGGTACAGGCATGATAGAATGTTGAATGTAGAATGAAGCGGTGGTCTAGCATTGCCCAGGAAAGAAGGTTCAGTGGACACTTGCCAAGGCCTACAGCAATTCAGTGTCACACTGCTCTCATGTGTTAACCACTTACTGTGACTTCATAATGAAAGTCATTATCCCTGCATGACTACTCCTTTTTGTCATTTTCCCTTTAGAAATACTCCACAAAGGCATAGCTGCCTTAAACTGTGTTCAAACCATATCCAAAATGCTTGGGAGACTTGACATGAGCCTTATTTAGTTCATTTATAGGCAGGAGAAAAGGACAGCCAATAGAAATAAAGGAGTCATATTTTCTTTGGGTTGTGCTGTTTCAAGTCAAGCTGTTTGCAAGCACCAGCAGGTTCTTGCTATAGTGTAATTTTAGAATTGGAAGAAGGTAAAAAGTAAAACCATTAGATCAGCATGACATATTAAAATGATGAGAAGTCAGCAGAAATTGTTCATAAATGAAAAATATAACTGGGTTTAATAGAAGAATTATGTCGAAGTATCACCATTGTACTGGCTATGGCACACAACTCAGCAGTGTGGTAAATTGAAATTAATTGTAGGTCAAAAGAAACATCTTAACCCAACACACTAGCCTCTGACAAACCTGTTAAACTATAGCAATACTCATTTGACCATGAAGGCCATGATTTGGAAAAAAAGATGTTTGTTTATGAAGATCAATGCGAGCAGCAAATGCTAAGGAATACAGTGAGTTTAGTACACAAAATGTGCAGAAAGGGCTGTTTTAGATTTTCTATTTGACCTGGTTATTTTACATAGAGTTCAGAGTACATCAGTATTGAAGAATGTAAAAACTTATCTTGATCTTGAACTTGATCTCAGTATGATGTCATATTTCAGCTTTACCTGGAGATTAAAGTAATTAAATGAAAGTGTTTCTGTTGACTTGTATAGTTTAAAGAGGAGAGTTTTAAAGTGGACCTTAAAGACAATAATTACCGCTATCAAACTCATTCAAGAAAGATGGGCGAGTTGAGGATTATTCATCAAAAATCTTTAAGGTTTATGAAATGTATCTGTCTGTCTGTCTGAAAGTACTCATATCCACTACCAGAATATTATGACGATGACTAAATAGCTATGGTCAAACTGTCAAACCCCAAGAGAGGGGAACCATGGTAGGGTAACTAGGATACCAGTAGAGGCACAAGACTACATTAAGGGAAATCCAGAACAAAAATCCCCACCCATTTTAAAAACCACAAGCAACAACCGAGCACATGACCTCATGGAAACATTACTTTGTTATCTTTTAAACATGCAAATGAGCACATTCCCATTCACTTCTTTTCTCTCCTTTTTCTCTCACTCACTCAGAGAAATGTGGTGTCCAATGCATTGAATAGTGTTTAGAAAATATTAACAATGAAAAAAAAATCTGACAGCAACAAAAATACTTTCTGAGGTCATAGTCTGTCTCTCCCTCTGTGTGAATCAGAGGAGTTGAAGGGTCACGTTTGTGCTGAATCAGTGTTGCTTCATGGCTTCTCCTCCTCTGCTCTGAAACAGTGTTATTCTGTAGGCAGCCACAAGGAGAGACACAGGCATATCAGGCTAGATCAAAATGAGGGTTGTGTGATGTGAATAAAAGAACATATGAGCCTTGGAGATTAGGATGATAGTTTATTTAAAGTATTTGAACGTACAATGACAGATGATATGAAAAATCATTTGCAAAGGCAACACAATAACACAAAATACTTCTGACTTTAAGCATATTTATTTTTAAGGAAAAGAGATCAGCTCAATTTGGTCCAGTTTGGTTAAATGTTAGGATTGGTTTTAGTTACATGTAATTAAAGACGTACATATCTTTGAAGTTTGAGTTGGAATTGAGTGGACCAAGCATGTTTGTGCATATTGCTGACATTTAGGTCATCATCCATCACCCTTATGCAAAATGGTTTGTTACTGAAATATACATTAAATGTCACACATATATTTGGTGAATTTGTTATTTGACTGAGAACTCTAAAGTTCCTCCATGAAATGTTTACCACTGATATCTAGTCCCTCACTTTCAGATACAAGTACAGACTGAAATACATAATGTTTACAAGGACCTAATGTATGGGCCACAGAGAAATAGTAGTAAGTGCTGTCTCTTTCTCTTGATCCACTTTCAGACAAGCAACCCTGAACTTGAGCAACCTTGAACTTTCCCCACAGTGGCCGTATGTGAGAACAAAATGGCTTCATAATTTGTACATGACATAAAACATTTTTTTTTCCAGCTAGTGCAGAGTCTGGTAATGTCTGACTGAGCACAGATGTTAATAGAGTGGGCCACGCTCCAAATAACTCATGGTGAGCACATGGGCAAGCTGATCTCTGTATAATGCTTTCCACTCTTATGTTGATATTGTATTGTGGATATGTCAACACAAAAATAGTATTCATTAAGAATGAATCAGAAACCTTATTTGCCATCTTCGATGCGCTGTAAACAAAACACTGTTTTCCACAGCATATTTTTTTCATGTCATGCCTC
Organism: Brachyhypopomus occidentalis; assembly: GCA_020368025.1. Taxonomy (NCBI): domain Eukaryota; kingdom Metazoa; phylum Chordata; class Actinopteri; order Gymnotiformes; family Hypopomidae; genus Brachyhypopomus; species Brachyhypopomus occidentalis. The sequence goes on from JAGXOD010000148.1 coordinate 354,092, forward strand.
CTACCTGCTCTATATATTCAATTCAATTCAATTTTATTTATATAGCGCTTTTTACAACACATGTTGTCACAAAGCAGCTTTACAAATTGCGTGGGTCCAGATCCCTAATGAGCAAGCCAAAGGCGACAGTGGCAAGGAAAAACTCCCTAAGATGGCAGGAATTTAGGAAGAAACCTTGGGAGGACCAAGACTCAAAAGGGAACCCATCCTCCATTGGGCGGCCCGCTAGCAATGTCCACATTCACAGGTCATGTATAGTCCAGATATATTCCAGGCCGAGTAGTCACAGTCCCTTCAGAGTCGATGAGCCTCAGGTGGGGGTTGGCATCAGCGCGTCCTCTTGCGATAATGGCACATCCGACCACGGCATCGGCACATCCACTGGCAAGCCAGACCATCTCCTAGATGCTTGTATGGGGTGGGTAACGGGAAAGGCTCGTCTTTCCTTGTCCCGGTATTTCTCGGGCAGCCATTGGGAAGAAGAGGGGCAATTAGTTCTATATGGAATGTTAGACAAAGTAAATGTAAACATTTCTTGAGTGTGGCAGCGACTCCGGCAATTAAATTATTACAGCCTAGCTAAAGGGCAGAACCAGAAGGTAACACAGACTTGGGAGCATCCTGAGACACTGGCATCCATCCACTACACCGTCGACAAACTTGAGTGACCGCGTGCAGTGATAGGATGACAGCACCAGCGCCCAGTTTGCCATAAAAACCCTTTGCCCATGAACCCCTGGATCTGTTACCTTATCTAAAGGGGCACATTAATTACCAAATGCTAGATCAAACAAGTAAGTTTTCAACCTAGACTTAAAGATTGAGACTGTGCCAGAGTCCCGGACACATTCTGGAAGACTATTCCATAGTTGGGGGGCCTTATAAGAAAAGGCTCTTCCCCCTGCTGTTACTTTATTAATTGATGGAACTAATAAGAGGCCAGCACCTTGGGATCGTAGTGGTCGTGGGGGTTCATAATAAGAGATAAGCTCTTGGAGGTAGTCAGGAGCAAGTCCATGCAGTGCTTTATAAGTCAATAGAATAATTTTAAAATCAATACGGAATTTTACTGGGAGCCAGTGCAGGGCCGATAAGACTGGGCTGATATGTTCAAATTTCCTAGTTCTAGTTAGAACTCTGGCTGCGGCATTTTGAACTACTTGAAGTTTATTTATATTCCTATTTGAGCATCCTGACAGTAACGAGTTACAATAATCTAATCTGGAGCTAACAAAGGCGTGTACTAGTTTTTCTGCATCATGCTGGGATAATGCATTTCTTAACTTGGCAATGTTACGGAGATGTAGAAAAGCTATCCTGGTAGTATTATCTATGTATTTATCAAATGATAGGTCAGAGTCGAATAAAGACGCCGAGATTTTTGGCTACCGAGCCAGGAGTAATGGGGTAATCTGCAAGATTTAACATTAGATCTGGTATTTTCTGTCTTGTGGCCTTTGGGCCCAGAAGGAGAACCTCCGTTTTGTCACCATTAAGGTGGAAGTTTAGCGACATCCAACATTTAATATCACTTACGCAGGCCTCGATTTTTCCTAATCTGGATTTGTCATCAGGTTTGGCTGATATATAAAGTTGGGTGTCATCTGCATAGCAGTGAAAGTTGACACCATGTTTATTTATAACTATTCCTAATGGTAACATATATAATGTAAATAATAGTGGTCCTAGGATGGAGCCTTGCGGGACTCCATATTTCACTTCTGAGTGTTTGGAGGGAATATTATCGAGCTCTACAAACTGATAGCGATTGGTTAAGTAAGAATTAAACCATGACAGGGCTGTACCGAGATTCCAACCCAGTTTTCTAACCTTTCTAGCAGGATCTTGTGATCTATTGTGTCGAAGGCTGCACTAAGATCAAGAAGCACTAATAGAGATACATAACCTTGATCAGAGGCAAGAAGGAGATCATTTGTTACTTTAACTAGTGCTGTTTCAGTGCTGTGGTGGGGCCTAAATCCAGATTGGAATTTTTCAAATATGTGGTTCCTGTGCAGATATAAGCATAACTGTTTGGCCACAGCTTTTTCTATGATCTTAGATATAAATGATAGGTTCGAGATGGGTCTGTAGCTAGATAGTACATTAGGATCAAGATTTGGTTTCTTGATCAGGGGTTTAATGACTGCTAGTTTACAGGATCTGGGCATGTGACCCATTGTGATGGATGAGTTAACTATATTTAAAAGAGGTTCGATTACAACTGGTAAAACCTCTTTGAGTAATTTAGAGGGATCGAGTCTAATGTGCAAGTAGTAGAATTTAACGATGAAATTATTTTCTCCAATTCTAGTTGTGGGAGTGGATGAAAAGCTTCAAGCTTTTCTTCTAATGCTAGATTTTGTTCAATATCAGCCAATCCAGATGACAAACCAGATGAATTACCTATAGAAGGATTTATATTTAGTCTAATATTCTCTATTTTATTATCAAAGAAATCCATAAATACATTACTAGTTAGGTTCCCTGGAATCTGATGTTCAGCGCTGGTTTGATTTTTTGTAAGTTTAGAAATAGTACTAAAAAGAAATCTAGGATTATTTTTATTTTTTTCGATCAGTGAGGCTAGGTATGTTGACCGTGCTTTAGTAAGTGCCCCTTTGTATTCAATAAGGCTATCCTTCCAGGCACAGTGGAATACTTCCAGCTTAGTAGAGCGCCAGTTTCGCTCTAATTTACGTGCTATTTGTTTTAAATTACGAGTTTGGTCGGTGTACCAGGGGCGAGCTTTTTAAGTCTGACCTTTTTATGTTTGAATGGAGCTACTATATCTAGAGCTGATCTACAAGTATTCTCTAAGCAGTCGGTTAAACTGTCTAACTCCTCTGGATCTGTTGGCGAGTAGGCTAAAGTCGTTAAATCTGGGATGGTTTCAGTAAACTGTGTGGCGGTTGACGAATTTATCGGCGTTTTAAACAATTCCGTGGAGACTGGCGGGTATTTAGGTTAAGATGTAGCTCGAATGAGATTAGATAGTGATCGGAGATTGCTGTGGTTATGGAAATGTATTTATATTAGCTACGTCGGTACCCAGCGTCAGAATCAAATCTAAAGTATGATTGTGATAATGAGTAGGTCCCGTGACATTTTGAATAATACCGACAGAGTTCAATATCGAACTAAATGCCATTTTCAGCGGATCCTCTGCCTTCTCAAAGTGTATGTTAAAGTCTCCTACCATTATTATTTTGTCACTACATATTGCTAAATTTGCTGCAAAATTACTGAAATCGTTTATAAAGTCTGAGTAGGGCCCTGGCGGTCTGTACACATTAGTGAGTGAGAGAGCTTCATTGTTTGTAGCCGGATTAGTTATATTAATAGATAGCATCTCAAAAGAATTGGAGAGATCATAGTGTTTCTGGTGGACTTCTAAAGAATTTCTGTAGATTATGCATATTCCTCCTCCTCTGCCTAACAATCTTGGTCTATGAATATAACTGTATCCCACAGGTGTGGCCTCATTTAAAGTTAAATATTCGCCAGATCGAATCCAGGTTTCTGTGAGACATAAAATATCAATTTTCTGGTCGTTTATAATCTCGTTCACAATAGCTGCTTTAGAATTGAGCGATCGAATATTGAGTAATCCGATTTTCAGATTGGTTATATTGCTACTAATAATCGGATGCGAGGTTTGAATAGTAGTTAAAAATTTTGGACGGACTATTTTAATTTTCCTATGATTGAATTTAACGCGGGGCACAGACACAGTCTCAATTCTATAGGAACTTGGTGACGCCTCTTGGCAGCGTGCAGACAGTCGGGTAAGCCGGTTTGTCTGCGGCCTGGTCGGGACTCTGGATTGTCAGCAGCTCCTAATACTACTCTGCCGACTAATTAACAGGCTATGGGCTATGCTGCAGGAAAGCAGGGCGGCGCCATCCCGAGTGGGGTGGACACCATCCCTGCCTAAAAGACCAGGCTTGCCCTCGAAAATTCTATAGTTGTCAATATAGCCCACATGATTTTCGTTACACCACTCAGACAACGGTTTAACGCCGTGAGCCTGCTGTATTGCTCATCGCCCGCGCCGCATTGGGATGGGACCAGAGCAAATTACTGCATCGGACATAGTCTGGGCCAGTTTAACCACCTCTTTAATATTAGCTTTAGTCACTTCGGACTGCCGCAGACGTATATCGTTGGCCCCTACATGTATAACTATCCTGGAAAATCTCGTTTTAGCTAATAGTCTAAGATTGCCACTAATGTCCGGTGCTCTGGCTCCCGATAAACAACTGACTGTAACCGCTGGAGCCCCTAAAGGATTAGCTACTTTCACGTGCCGAACGATAGAATCGCCTATGACCAGAGTTCGTTCCTCAGTGGGTGTTTCACTGAGCGGGGCAAACCTGTTGGACACGTGAACTGGGGAGTGGTGTTCTGGTGGGCTAGCGTTGGCGTTAGCGTTAGCTGCAGCCCTCGCTCTCCGACTATGCCGCCGAGGCGTCACCCATGCGCCCCGCTGTGAGGGCTCTAATACCGGAGTCGCGGAGGCACTAGCTCTCCCTGGCGCGTCCACAGCTACAGCTGACTCTTGCTCTCTATCCCTTAATAATGAGTGGACGCGGCGCTCTAAACTTTCCACTTTTGCCGCGAGGGAGGTGACTAACTGGCACCTATTACAAATGCTATTACTATTATCAGCGGCGAAAGGGGCTAAACTAAACATGCCACACTCGAACAGGCAAACAAACCAGCACCAGCCATAGATAAATCAAAAAACTTACCGCGTTTAGCCGAAATTTAGGAACTTACGCTAGCAGTTTGTCGTTGTGGCAGGAACAAGCAGTTTCTCGCCTCGACTGTGGAAAAACTACCTGTGAAAGTGGTCTAGGAAGGCAACAGTTAGGAACAGTAGGGAAATAGTGGTCACAAATTAGAAAATAATCGTAAAGTTAGCGTAATCGTAAGATCAGAAAAACACTCCACAGCAGCGTCAGCAGGTAGCAGCGTCAGCAGGTAGCAGCGTCAGCAGGTAGCAGCGTCAGCAGGTAGCAGCGTCAGCAGGTAGCAGCGTCAGCAGGTAGCAGCGTCAGCAGGTGGCACTCCTCATCAATTTGATGAGTCATAAGAAAACAGACAACCATTTACAATTTTAAAATGTTTGTAGATTGTGTATGTTTGTATTGTAGATAATCCTAACACTTTTGGTTTACACTTCATTCTGTTAGGGGAAAAAGAAGAAATGGTCAGTAACTCCATCTCAGAGTTAGAATAGCAATGATTTTATATAGTCTATGATTCTCAGAATGACAACGGCATTATTATAAAACTCATTCATAACCTTTGAGATTTAGTAAAACATGTACATGTGGTGGTACATTCCATGGAGGGATTGTCTTAGGGTATCTTTTGCATAGTCTACATCTTAGATAATGTCTGTTGTGATACACTCCTGCTTCAATTGTACCTCCATGATTACTGCCTCTGTGATGTCTTTCAGTCCTGCCTTTTACATCCAGTGGTAGAATTGTCATATATTAGCCACGTGTTGTATTTTTTCATGGTACATTTCATGGAAGGGCTTATTCTGATATGGGACCTTCTCTGCTTTCATAGTATCCATCTGTTTGAGGCTCTCTAATGAGTCCATCCTTGGAGACCATCACTTTAACATATTCCAGATTTTACACTTAATGGGCCCCCTTTCACCTTCTTTGTGGCTGGTGTACAGCGTTTGGATATTGGCCTTTGGGTGGGGTGCTCTATACATTGTAAGGAGTTTTCTAGTCTTGATGTCGGTAGCTTCCAGCGCTTCTCTTTTCCAGTGTATTGTGCCTACTAGGTATCTGATGTCTGGCAGGGTATATGTGTTTATGGCTTTGATCTTATTGTTCCCGTTCAACTGATCCTTGAGGACCTGCCTTACCCTGTGGAGATACTTGGATGTTGCTGTCCTTCAGGTTTCTGTCTCTTGGTTCTTGTTTGATTGGATAATTCTCTGGTAATTGTCTTCCAGGTGTGATATATGGCCTTGTAGTAGTCATTTCTCTGTCCTGATCACATTTCCTTTTTTTGACTATCAGCCAGTATCTGCAGAACAGTAGGTTATGCCACATTTTCTTGCAACCTGTGTTCCAGATGAAGGCTCATACCATCTTATTGACTTTGTACAAGGCATTCAAATGCATATAGAAATTAGTTGTATGCTTTCATTTATTCCAGGCAATGCTTAGGTTGGTTTGGCTGGTAATTGTCTTGGTAATTGATCTCTAAACCTAAATCTTCATCTCCATCATCATGAGTCTTTCATCTCCATCCCTGAAATGTTTCAGCTATACTGATATCTGAGATGAGATGAATTCCCTGCTGGAAGAGACTGGTAATCATTGTATAAGAAGAGCTAAAAAAAAATCAAACATTGTATCAATGTTTAAAATCATTACATGAATCACAAATGTAAAACAATGTCACAGCTAGCCTTGCCCCCACCTGTCAAGTATTTTTTCTAGCCATGTGTCGATGTTTTGGTTCCCCATGTGTTTCTCCTGCCACTCCCATTCCATTTGTAACCCCGCCCTATGATTATCATTCCCACCTGTTTATAGTGTTTCAATTCAATTCAACTTTATTGTCATCATACTGAAACAGGGTTGTACAGTACAACAAAACACTTTTAGGCTATGACTCGTGCAATTAGAGACAACATAGTGCAAGACAGGACATACTATATTCAATGTCTGTTGTACTAAGATAAAAATATAAAATAGAGACATTAAATATAGTAAGATAAAAATATAAAATCTAAAATATGAAATACAAAATACAGTATATACAGTGTGTGTGATTGGGTGTGAGGTAGTGAGTATATAGCAGCGGTGAGGCACAGTGGCACAGAGATTGAAACATAATAATGAAATGGGGGAATGTGGACAGGGATAAAGTGCATGGTGCAAATTATACAGTCTCTGGGGGGGGCAGAGGTAAGTCTGTATATGTCTAGTTTGAGGGAAAGTGGCTGGTGATACCAGTTTAACAGCGCGGGGAAAAAGCTGTTCCTGAGTCTGGTGGTTCTAGCTTTGATGTTCCTGTACTTTCTTCCAGATGGCAGAGGCTGGAACAGCATGTGGCTGGGGTGTGTGGGGTCGGAGGAGCTGCGGAGTGCCTTCCTCAAACATCTCTTGCTGTAAAGGTCTTGCATGAGTGGGAGGGCAGCCGAAATGATGCGCTGGGCAGTTTTCACCACTCTCTGCAGGTGAGATCCTCAGTGATGTGGACCCCGAGGAACTTAAAGCTGCTCATTCTCTCCACCATCGTCCCCTCGATGCACCACTCGGCGAGGAGCTTCACTTCTTCCCAGTACGCTCCCTCATCATCATTGGTGATGTTGCCGATGACTGTAGTGTCATCAGCAAACTTGATGATTGTGTTGGTGCTGTGTTTGGCGGAGCAGTCTTGGGTGTACAGGGTGAAGAGTAGGGGTGAGAGTACACACCCTTGCGGGCATCCGGTGTAGGTACCATGCCTCCACAGACAAAAGGGGGGCGCTCTCCCGAGTGACACTGCCAAAGTCAGAACGGACATGGAACTACGTCACCAGACGAACCCCTTTAAAAGGCGGAATCCCCCTTTGTCCGGTCTCTCTACCTGGCTGCAACCCAGTAGCTACCTAAAGATGAAGAGCGCGCGCACACCTTCAAGAACAAAGCGGTATTAGTTCTGCACTCGGGCCCCGTGCAATAAACTACCGTCGTAAGGATAAATTAGTTCACTAGTTTATTTCTTTTGGTGGAGTTTGTCGATACCTAACCGCTTATACTAGCCATCCGGATCCAAGAACTGTTTTAACATTTGCGCGACGGCCGGACCTCCACGAATTAAATTTAAAAGTCGACTGCAAATCCTCTCCGTGGAAACCCCTCAACTGAACGTCGAGGGACCGCCGATTGACCGGCTACCAGAACTTCCCCTGGACGGAGCAACGCGATCCAGCGGAACTTTCTTCACTAAAGCGCACGAAAGAGTCCTCCTCAAGAGGCTGCCTGGCCTACTGCGCGGGCCGCGGATGGACAACACCAAGTAAGACTGTGCATCTGGGCAGACTTAATGTAAAACTGTACGCCTGTCGAATATGAATGTTTATGTCTGTGTTTATGCTTGCATTTAATGTGTTAATTTCATATACGTTGTACTAAGCCAGTTGGACTGGGTACTAGCTAGATAAAATCCCAGATAAAGTATGCTTAATTAATTGTACGGCTTTGCCATACTATAGTTACGCATGGGTCTGGCTATATTCACGCTGGGGTTACCTAGTGACCAGCAACATCGTGTCGCCATAGAGTTAGTTTGGTTTTTGCACCAGTGAGTTTCTTTTCGACTGAAAAACTTCCTCCTCCATCTATTGTCTTAGTTTTTCGTGTCTGTGGCTATCGAGGAGAGCTTAGTTTGGTTTTCGCGCCATTGAGTTTCTCTTCACCTGTAAAACTTCCGTCCCCCCATCTATTGTCTTAGTTTTCGTGTCCGTGGCTATCGAGGAGAGCTTAGTTTGGTTTTCGCGCCACTGAGTTCCCTTTGTCTGAGAGACCTCCCCCACACGCGCGTGCACCCGCACGTACCTGAATCCACACACACGTACCCGAACACACACACACACATACAGACGCTAGACGATCCCCTGTCCCTTTGTTGTTATACTGTTTATTATGGAGTGTTTAATAAATGTTTTCTGTGTTAAGTCGTTGTCTCTCCGTTATAACCTGAAGACAGAACTATTATTCGAACTATATCCTTCAGATTTAAAGTTTGTTTATCCAACCAATTGGGCTGCGGAGGTTGACCAGACTTTAGTTAGATCAAGTTTATATTAAATTAAGTAAAGTTAATGCTATCTAAGCTTCTGCCATTTCGTAGGTAATTTTATGAGACTGATTACTTAATAAATTTGGCCCGCACCTACACCGTATGTAGTGAGGTCTGCCAGTGAGGAAGTCCATGATCCAGTTGCAGAGGGAGTTACTGATTCCAAGGGTGTTGAGCTTGGAGACCAGTCTGGATGGGATGACTGTATTCTGACATATGTGTTTGTTCCCTCCAGATGGTTGAGTGCGGTGTGCATTGCCAGGGTGACAACATCGTCTGTAGATCTGTTTGCCCGGTAGGCAAACTGGTGTGAGTCCAGGGTGCTCAGAAGGCTGTTGATGTGTTGAAGGATCAGCCTCTCAAAACACTTCATCACTATGGGTGTTAGAGCGATGGGACGTTAGTCGTTCAGGCTGGAGATGTTGGGTTTCTTCGGAATGGGGACAATGGTTGTGGTTTTGAAGCAGGAAGGGACGATTGATTGCTCCAGTGAGGTTTTGTAAATGTCTGTGAAGGGTGTAGCAAGTTGATTGGCACACTCTTATATTGCTCTGCTTGGGATACCATCTGGTCCAGCTGCTTTTCGGGTAGAGACCCGCAACAGTGCTCTCCTCACCTCTTCTGTAGCCAGGGTGAGTGGCTCATCTGTGGTACTGGAGGGCAGGGCAGTGGTGGTTGGATGCTCCAGGGTGGTGTCCTCAAAGCGGCCAAAAAAGGTGTTGAGTTCAGCAGGGGAGGTGTCTGTGCATGTAGAGGTGTTAGTTTGACTTTTGTAATCAGTAACATCTTGGATTCCTTGCCACATTCGCCTGGGGTCGGAGTTGTCATGGAAGTAGTCTGCAATTTGTGCGTTTAGCAATTCTGATGCAAGCCTTCAGGTTGTGTCTGGAAACTTTGAGTTCTTCATTGTTGCCAGATTTAAAGGCTGCGTCTCGAGCTTTCAGCAGGCCACGAACTTCTCTGTTCATCCATGGCTTTTGGTTTGGAAGTGTGCGAATTTGCTTTGTTTCAGTCACATCATCCACACACTTCTTGATGAACCCAGTGACAGATGATGCATATTCATTCACATCGACAATAGAGTTCTTGGTGGCTGCTGTTTTGAATACATCCCACTCAGTACACTGAAAGCAGTCCTGCAGCGCTGACTCCGCCCCTTCTGGCCATATACGGACAGTCCTCACGGTGGATTTAACCCTTTTAAGCAGCTGTAGATATGTTGGTTTCCTGAAAAGTGAAATGTGATCACTCTTCCCAAATGGAGGCAGAGGAATGGATTGGTATCCACTCTGGACGCTTGAATAAACATGGTCCAGTGTGTTTTCTCCTCTTGTTGGGCAGGAGACATGCTGGTGGAGCTTGCAAACCGATCAGTTTTATTGAAATCTCCTGCTATGATGAACGCTGCGTCGGGGTGCCGGCTCTGCTGGATATTAATGGCATTAGCTAGCCTGGCTAGCGCTAGCTTAGCATAAGCCTGTGGTGGTATGTAAACAGCTCAGATGAGGATAACGCTGAACTCACGTTGTAAATAATGGGGTCTGCATCGGAGAAGGATGAATTCCAGATCCGGGGAGCAGAACCTCTCGACCACAGCTCAGTTGGTACACCACCAGTCATTAATAAATAAACAAAGTCCGCCGCCCTTTGTCTTCAGTGAGTCGGCCGTGCAATCTGTGCGGTGAGCTGTAACCCGGTAGCATGATAGCTGAATCTGAAATGCCGCTGTGAAGCCAGGATTCAGTGAAAGTAAACACACAGCAGTTCCTAGTTTGGCGATCTGTAGCGAGTTGGAGTCTCAGTTCGTCCAGTTTGTTGTCCAGTGATTGGACTTTTGCGAGCAGCAGTGTGGGAAGTGGTATCCGAGTTAGCTTAACTAGCCTAACTCGGACTCCGGCTCTGGTCTCCCTCTTCTTTTGGCGTCCGCATGCCCGTTTCCTGCGTTTTCCGGTCGTCCGTGAGGCCGCGTTCAGCCGCGCTGCGCCGGTTCTCACAATGGACGTGAGATCCACAAAAGGTAGGCTGAAAGTAGCATTCTTACAAGTCAAGTCAAGTCAAGTCAATTTTATTTATATAGCGCTTTTTACAACACATGTTGTCTCAAAGCAGCTTTACAAATTGTATGGGTCCAGATCCCTAATGAGCAAGCCAAAGGCGACAGTGGCAAGTAAAAACTCCCTAAGATGGCGGGGAAATAGGAAGAAACCTTGGGAGGACCAAGACTCAAAAGGGAACCCATCCTCCATTGGGCGGCCCGTTAGCACCAGTCCGTATTTGTGAACAAGAGGTGGTTCTACAGTTATAGCTTATAGTTCTTGTTCTCCGGCCAAGTAGTCACAGTCCCTTCGGTGCAGATGGTGAGCCTCAGGTAGGAGTTGGCATCAGCGCTTCCTCTTGCAGCAATGGCACATCCAACCACGGCATCGGCACATCCCCTGGCAAGCCAGACCATCTCCTAGGTGCTTCTTTAGCGTTTTCTTTTTGTAGAAGCATGCAATGAAGATATAAAATACAGGTTGATTATGTGAACATCAATTTAGACAACCATCGATTTAACAGACATACATAGCTCATGTGCCAGTGATTAGCATGTAGCTCCGGCAGGCTAATCTATAGCAGCATAACTAAAGGGAGGGGTCCAGAGGTGACCACAGTCATGAGGGCTCACTGAGACATTTCTTTCCAGTCAAGTCAGTCACAACTAGAGTGATGCCATGACACAGCTGGATGACAGCATCAACATCTCAGATTACCAGAAATCTCAAGGTCTGGGGGCCCCTGAGCCCCGCACCTTACTAGGGGAATATTTAATTGAAGGCTTGATTATATAGGTGAGTCTTAAGTCTAGATTTAAAGATTGGAACTGTGTCAGAAACTCGGATTGGAGTGTTGCGCTCCACCTCCTCTCGTCTTAGCGCAGCGTGTCCGTTTGATGCAAAAAAGAAAACAATCACCAGTCTTGTGCCTTTTAATCTTTTATTAAAGGAAGCATAAAATAAATGCAGAGATCTCTGGAGAGTACACCACAAGAGTGAACAGCATAAGCTATTCCAACAGCTCGGAGTGTAACTCTGCCCCAGTCAGCGTCTGTCCCTATTTTTATAATCAGAACCTGAGTGTGGCCTCCACCCCTGTTGGAACACCCCAAACTCTACTGGTTTTTAACAAACTGCTGGTCTGTTCCCTTCCGATTGTTAAAAGCACCGTTTGCATTTGACAGTTGCAAAGATAAAATACCCCTTATCAGCATCCTGTGTCAACAGACCCTCTTTCTGTTTTCCAACTCCCATCTACGCCCTTAAAACATACTCATCAGTATTTACCCTCTATATGACACTCTTAACACTAAGCAGTTTGATTAATAATGAAATGCTAGCAAAATATAAAGTATTAAAATATAATTCCCAACAATACCCTCTTTTGATCTCTATTAACTTGAGAGTAGTGGTGATATCATCCGGATTGGAAGATATATACAACTGAGTATCATCTGCGTAGCAATGGAAGCTAATACCATGCCTACGGATGATAGTGCCCAGTGGAAGCATATATAATGAAAATAATATGGGGCCCAGTACAGATCCTTGTGGGACACCATATTTTACCTTAGAACGCTCTGAGCATTCGTTGTTTACTAGTACAAATTGGTAATGATTTGTCAGGTAGGACCTGAACCAGGAGAGTGCTTGACCTCTTATACCAATGAGTGTCTCCAGCCTATTAAGTATAATATTATGATCAATGGTGTCAAAAGCCGCACTGAGGTCTAGCAGTATGAGAAAAGAAATGTGTCCTTTATCAGAGGATATCAAGAGATCATTTACTACTTTAGTCAGCGCAGTTTCAGTGCTGTGGTGAGGTCTAAATCCAGACTGAAATAATTCTAAGACATGCTCTGTCTGTAGGAAGGAAGAGAGTTGTGAAGAAACTACTTTCTCTAGAATTTTGGATATGAATGACAAATTAGAGATAGGCCTATAGTTGGACATTTCCTGGGGGGTTAAGACCAGGTTTTTTTAATTAGCGGCTTGATAACTGCAAGTTTAAATGAACTGGGAATATAGCCCAGGCTCAGAGAGCAGTTTATTATAGTGAGCAAAGGTTCTATATTGCTATGCAGTAATTATTTAAGTAAATGGGTTGGTACTGCATCTAGTATGCATGTGGAGGGCTTGGCAGATTCCACCAATGAAATAAGCTCCTCACGACCAATTGGGGAGAAGGACTCTAACAGGGCATCAGAGCTGACCAGACAGCTGTCAAGGTGCATAGGCATGTTGACAGGCTCTGAGATAGCACAACCAATTTTTTTTCCCTAATTTTATCAATCTTATCATTAAAGAATTTCATAAAATTATTACTGCTACACTCTAGTGGGATTAGTGGATTGATTTGATCATGGCTCCTTGTTAGACTGGAAACAGTTTTAAATAGGAGTGCAGAATTGTTTTTATGTTTTTCTATTAAAGCTGATAAGTATGAGGATTTTGCCGTATGGAGGGCATGCTTATATTCACTAAGGCTGCTTTTCCATGATAGCCTAAACACTTCTAACTTTGAATTTCGCCATTTACGCTCCAGGATCCTCGCGGCTCGTTTGAGACTACGCGTGTGCTCGTTATACCATGGCGCTATTCTTCTCTCAGAGGCTCTCTTATAGTGTAATGGTGCAACCTTGTCTAATGCTGTACGAAGAGAAGTCTCAATGTGCTCGGTAATTAGCCTGAGTATTTAAGTTTGAATATGAATAATAAAGAGATGAACGCCAAACCCTCGCCTCCTGCTGCCCACCGTCAACCGTTACAGATATATAGAACATTTATCTTGTTTCCTGCTATGCCTTTGCTGTCTGTTTCAATATAAAGAAGAAACCCAGATCATCTTGATCAAATGTTTATGCTTTAAAGAACTTCTGAGTTCCCTATATTTATACAAACTGGAACATAATATTTTGAACCTAATCTCAGGCCAGATAAAGTCTGTAAATCCTTACAGCTTACCATACACTGGTCTGTGAACCCTTCTAATGAACCTATGTGCTAAAAGCTTGTGAATCTTTAGATCTTTACCACATTCTGAAGGTCTTATGTGCTGTGCTGAACATCTGCATGTCAAACATCAATCTTATTCGCAGGTCTATTTGATTTTGCAGGGACATACCAACCTTAAATGTTAACTGGATCATCTCAAAGTAATTAGTTGAGTAGGGGGAAACAAAAGTATTAAATGTAATTATTAGTTGAGACCTACATACGTTACATGTTTTCCTTGCTCCTGACCTGATGAACATAAATGCAGTGCCATCAATGCATCAGTCCTTTGCCTGAGGAAACACATTACTTTTTGTTTTGGCTTTTGTCTTACTTAGTGATCAACATGTACGTATGTATGTCTTTGCCACATTTTTCTGTTTATCATCCATTTAGTGACTTTTGCTGATGTGGCAGGACAACTTTATTGCTGCATTCAAAACAACAAATTGTTGTGTGAAAAATGTATATGAAAAATGAACTGGGAATATAGCCCAGGCTCAGAGAGCAGTTTATTATAGTGAGCAAAGGTTCTATATTGCTATGCAATAATTCTTTAAGTAAATGGGTTGATGCTGCATCTAATATGCATGTGGAGGGCTTGGCAGATTCCACCAATGAAATAAGCTCCTCACGACCAATGGTCTGAAATGGCCTCGCTCTGAGGTAAAATTGCTAAGCTGGATATGTTAATACCAAATGATAAAACCAGGTCTAAAGTATGACTACAATTATGCGTAGGACCCACCACATTCTGAGTGATACCCATTGAATCAAGAATTTCTTGAAAATTTTGCTTAAAGCATCACAAAGATTCTCAAAATGGATGTTAAAATCACCAACTATAATCACCTTATCGGCTGATAGCACTACATGAGACAGGAAGTCTGAAAACTCCTGCAAGAACTCAGAGTAAGAACCAAGGGGGCGGTAAATAGTAATTAACATAAACGACTGCGACGATTTGTTGGTTGTCAGATTTGATACATTTGAAACAGTGAGGATGAGATGTTCGAAAGAATTAAATTTAAAGCCGAATTTTTGAGAAATGTCTATATCAGAGTCATATATTGTGGCGACACCACCTCCTCGACCATTTGGACGGGGTTATGAACATATCTATAGCCAGAGGGAGAAGCTTCGTTTAGGGCCATATAATCATCTGGCCGGGTCCAGGTTTCCGTCAAGCAGAGCATGCATAGATTATGATCTGTAATCATTTCATTAACCAGCAATGCTTTAGATGACAGGGATCTAATATTTAGCAGTCCTAGTTTCAGATTTAAACTACTCTCCAAGGGAGCATAATCCAATTTAACATTGATGCATAAATTTCAATTTAACATAAATTTTGCGAGTTATTTTTTGGTACTCGAGGAACTGACACAGTCTCAATCCAGTGTGACCTAGGTGACGTCTCTTTGCAGCTAGCAGACAGTCGGTTTAGCCTTTGTGTCTGCTGCCTGGCCTCGGCTCTGGTTTGTCAATCCCCATTAACAAGTCCTACACTACCACTAGTAAGCCTAGCAGATATGCTACGGAAATGAGAGCAGCACCCTCCCAAGAAGGGTGAATGCCGTCTCGCTTCAAAACGCCAGGCCTGCCCTCAAAACTCGTCCAATTATCTATATAACCCACGTTGTTTTCTGAGCACCATTTAGACATCCATTACAGCGCTTACCGATGTCTAGCAGCGTTTTCCTATCGTAGATTATGCTAGGTTTGCACATCTTCTACAGACAGTACTGAAGACAAACAAATAAAACACGAATAAAAAACAAAAGTGCACTTTTGCGGGAGCTCTATCCAGCTGCAGCTGTCGCCTGGCGCTGCCGGTTCGTTCCATTAGCATTTCCCTTGTTAATCCAGTGTATTTAAACTTTTCTTTGTCTTGTTCAGTTCTGGATATTGAACGTGTGAACATTGTTCCTGGTTGCATTAATTTACTGTATCTTGAGTTCCTGGATGTATTAGTTTGTCTGTTTCTGGCTACAGTATTAGTAAGTGGAAATCTTTCTAGTTGTTATTTGTCTGTTATTTCCAGTTTGTTTTTCTGCCTAATTTCTCTTTGTTTGTCACTATGAATTTCAGTGTTGGCTTGTTGAACCTGGACCGTGACCCAGACTCTGATTATGGATATGTCCTTAATAAACCTCGCTCTGTTCAGCACATGCGTCGGCCTGATGGCTCCATGACGCCCCAGGCATTACAAACAAAAAAATTGCTTATTAAAGTTATATAACATTTATCTTATCTTAAATAGGCTGCCATTCACAGTAAACATTCAACAATGAACACGTGATAAAATGTTCTGCACATAAACAAAGTAGCACTTATCTTTTCCCTGATAAAATAACATTTTATGACCACCTTAATCTACATGTACTGTTCATTTTAATGGCTGTTTACCGTGTAAGAGCCAGGGTTTGTACATTAAATTAAATACCTGGAAAAGTTATGGAATTTGAAAATAGCAATTTCCAGGCCTGGATAAGTTTTGGAAAAATAAAAATACCCAAAAGTTTTGGAAAAGTCATTTTCTTAATTTGCTTCAAAACCTATGTCGTTCCGATAACTGAAAAGTTGAAAAAAATATAGAATAAAATAAAGCAATTTATTTACTTTCGTGCAGACCACTAATGTAATTTCACACGTTCTGTGCGTTATGTGGTGTAACGTTAGCGTCGGACTCCACACGGAGCTGTAGCTTGTGCTGTAAATTGGCGTAATACCTGGTAAATGCCGATTCAACAATGGCTGGCTTCAGTTGGACAAATACAAGGCATGGCTTGAGAGACAAGTACACGGGGTGCATTGTTTTTCATGTCTACACATATGTTTAGAGAATGTATAGTCATTAAAATTTGCATCAAAGTCATGGAAAAGTCATGGAAAATAATTGTCAAAAAAGTGTACGAACCCTGAAGAGCTCTTTGTAGTTCTATAATTACACACTGTAGTCCATTTGTTTCTCTTGCATCTTCCTTTCACCCAGTTTCTTCAATAGTCAGGACACCCCAAGGACCACCACAGATGGGTATTATTTGGGTGGCGGATCATTCTCAGCACTTCAGCATTAGCATTGTGGTGATGTATTGGTGTATGTGGTGCTGGTGTGAGTGGACCAGATAGCAGTGCTGCTGTGTCACAGCTGGACTGAGAGAAGTCCACCACCCAAAATATACACTGACCAGTGGCCTGGGGCTTTGCCCACATCTGTCCCAGCACCTGTCCCCTCAATTTTAACTGCACCATAGTATCACCCACTACCATACATTCATATACACCAACACCTACGCACAACACTGCACTGGGGGTGGAGAGGTGGAAAGGTCTTCCCTCACCCGTTTCCTGCTCCCTGCCGGGGCAGAAATTGGACGCCGGGGCATGGCTGGTGCTGCCTGGGGCAGCTGCCGATCCTGGGTGGGCAATCCATTTGCCCCCGCCTCGGAGGGTGTGTGAATGTGGATGAGTGTGTGTGTCTTTGTCCTTGTCTCTTTCAGTATAGGAGGATGAATGTGTACGGGTTTGGGGGGGAGGGGGGTGTATATATGGGTATGTGTGTATATATTGGGGTGAATGTGTACGTATATTTGTGGGTGTATATTTGTCCGTAAGAGTGTATATGGGTGTGGGTGAATGTGTGTGGGAGTGTATATGTTTGTGTGGATGTACATGTGCGTGTAGGTGTATATATGTGTGAGGGGTCTATATATGAGGGTGTGGGTGGGTGTGTATGTGTGTATATATGGTTATGTGTGGGTGTATGTATAATGAGGGTGTATATTAGGGGGGTGTGTATATGTATGTAGGAGTGTATATGGGTGTGAACGAAGGTGTGTGGGTGTATATGGGGGTGATGGTGTGCGGGTGAATGTGTGTGGGTATATATATGGGGTTGAATGTATATATGACGTTGAGTGTATGTGTGAGGACAGCTGGTTCTGGTTCTGGGTGCCCGGTCCTCACCCGGCTGCTCCCCTGTGGTTACTTCTCCCCTCCAGAAGGGGGGCGCCTTGGGGTTTCGGGGCCTGGCCTGGTGCTCTGGCGTGGCGATTGGCCCGCTCCCCTGGGCGGTTGTTGTCCGGGGCGGCTCGGGGCTCCTCGGCGGGAGGGGGGCCCTGCCGGGTGATGGGTGGCTCTCGGGGGCGTGGGGCGCTGAGGCCTTGCATCCTGGGGGGCGGCTCTGTTTCCTCTGGTTCCCCTGGGCCTGCGCTCCGTGGTTAGAGGGGTGCTGTCCGGGGTCTCCCTCTCCCAGCCGCTGGGGCGGGCATGTGGAGGTCACTGGGAAGTGCGGCCACTGCTCCTGGTGGGGCCGGGGTGGGCGGGATTCTTTCTCTGCCTGCCTCTGGCCTCTGGGGGAATGTTGTCGCAGCTTTCTACCCTCGCTAGTAAGTGCATTCCGTGCATTTATCCTATGTTGAACTTACATAAACACACACACTCACACATACACATACATCATAGTCATTTGTGCTGTATGTCTTAGGCACACTTTCTGCTCTTCTTTCAGGAGCAGCAGTTGGTGAACCATTGCAGTGGTCATTTGTGCTATGTTCTTTCTGCCCTTCTGTCTTTTCCTTTTTTAATTTCTCTCCCCGTTTTTTCTCTCCTCCTCTTTTCTCTACTCTCCCGTATGGTCCACCTAACCTCAATTATTTTTATCACTGTTGTACTGTATTATACAGAATTGTTTTCATTTGATCCTTATATAAAAACAGTTGTCCTCCAAAGATTGGGGGGTGAAGGTGGGCTAAAAAACCTGCAGAAGATTTTAAAAAATCCCCCTTCTCACTCAAGCGAACTGAATGGAGTAGGGAAGGGCAGGACTAGTTTGTGAACAAAACTCTTCTCGAAATTCTATGTAAGCTCTAGTAAAACAAAATCTCGGACATTTTTTTTAAGTCTCAAAATGAGGATGTAACGCCGCGATCGGCGGAGAAGTAGTTTGCGGACACAAACGCTGAGATGAGCGAGATTTATTAAAGGGCAATCCATAAGCAGAGTCGTTTACACGGGCATGGGTCATAACAGGCAGGGAGTCCGACAAAGAAACATAACCTACACGGAGAGACATACTAGACAAGAACTAATAAACAGAACAAAACACAGACTAGAACACGAACGAAATACAGGGCTGAGAAAACACGGAAGTACACGGAGACAGGTAATAATGCAAATAACAGGCAGGCGAGTTAGACGGGTGACAGACAAAACAACCGGTAATCAGGCAGACAAGACACAGGGTTTAAATAGACAGAACTAATACAGGACACCTGACTAGGATAACGAAGGGACAGGGTACAGACACAAGGCGGGACTATGACACAAACAGGCACATGGCTATCACAACAGAACAAGCACGGACGACAGGAGGAGGAGGGCAGACGTTACAGTACCCCCCTCACAAGCGCACAACACCCGGGTGCGTGAACAAAAACCACAAGCAGGACACGAACCAAGGACACAAGGGAAACCGGGGACAGACAATGCGGGCACACCTGGGACAGACAACGGACAGAAACCAGAAACAGAAGACACCGGAAGGGAAGGAGAACCAGGGGAAAAATCAAAAACAGGGCGAGATGCTAGGGTAGGACCAGGGACAGACACGGGGTGGAGACAGACGAAGGAACAAAACCAGAACAGGCAGAGACACTAGACTGAGGACGACGAAGACCTAACACAGACCAGGCAAACGACAGGGGAACTGGCACAAACACAGGAACAGACATTGGAACAGACACTGAGACAGGCATCGGGGTAGACAAAAACGGGACAGACACAGGAACAGACACAGGAACAGAAACAGACACCATCACACGGGCAAGAACAAAACCAGGCACAACAGAGGGCAAAAATGACACATCAGAACCCATAGACGAGGGCGGGGAGGGCGGGAAACAGGGAGGGACAGGAGACTGAAAACAGGGCGGGACGGGCGGGACACGGGGAACTTCGTAGGGCGGGATGGGTGGGGTCCGAGGCGCAGCATGGCGCGCAGGCAGTCCCAGGTCCACGGGTGGCGCTGCGGTGACTGCCAGCCATGGTGACGACCCCTCCTGAGTCGCAGGAACAGGCGGTGAAGGTGACCCCTTCCGGGTCGTGGGAACAGGCGAGGGTGACCCCTTCCGGGTCGTGGGAACAGGTGAGGGCGGCCCCGTCCGGGCCGCGGGAACAGGCGGTGGCCCCGTCCGGGCCGCGGGAACAGGCGGCGGCCCCATCCGGGTCACGGGAACTGGCGACGAGGGTGACCCCGTCCGGGTCACGGGAACTGGCGACGAGGGTGACCCCGTCCGGGTCACGGGAACTGGCGGCGAGGGTGAACCCTTCTGGGTCATGGGAACTGGCGGCGAGGGTGACCCCGTCAGGATGCGGTGACAGGTGGTGGTGACTCCTGGACCTCCGGTGCTATAGCTAGCCTCTCCTGAGCCTCCGGCACTATAGTCGGCCTCTCCTGGGCCTCCGGCACTATAGTCGGCCTCTCCTGGCCCTCTAGCCTTCGGGTAGGCCTCTCCTGGGCCTCCGGCACTCGAGCCGGGCTCTCCTGGGCTTCCGGCACTATAGCTGGCCTCTCCTGGGCCTCCGGCACTCGGGCTGGCCTCTCCTGGGCCTCTGGCACTCGAGCTGGCCTCTCCTGGGCCTCTGGCACTCGGGCTGGCCTCTCCTGGGCCTCTGGCACTCGGGCTGGCCTCTCCTGGGCCTCTGGCACTCGAGTTCGGCCACTACTCCCCCCCAAAAATTCTTTGGGGTAGCTGCCATACCGGGGATGACCATTGGGGGCGCTGCGGCAACCGGGCTCGTTCCTGGGGGCGTGGCTTTCCCCCCTGGAGCTTGAACGAGCCTGGGAGAACATACAGACACAGCTGCCTCTCGGTTGCTTTCTCTGCGACGGCTCCACCTCACTCGAGGTATCGGGAGCTCGCAGTGGCTTTTGAAAGCCAACATAACCTACACGGAGAGACATACTAGACAAGAACTAATAAACAGAACAAAACACAGACTAGAACACGAACGAAATACAGGGCTGAGAAAACACGGAAGTACACGGAGACAGGTAATAATGCAAATAACAGGCAGGCGAGTTAGACGGGTGACAGACAAAACACAGGGTTTAAATAGACAGAACTAATACAGGACACCTGACTAGGATAACGAAGGGGCAGGGTACAGACACAAGGCGGGACTATGACACAAAAAGGCACATGGCTATCACAACAGAACAAGCACGGACGACAGGAGGAGGAGGGCAGACGTTACAGAGGACACGTCTGGTCATCCTAAAATATATATCATAATCAATCAATCAGTCAAAATTTATTTTGCGCTTTTTACAACAGTTGTTGTCACAAAGCAGCTTTACAAGTGTTCAAGTCCAAGCCCAATGAGCAAGCCAATGGCAACAGTGGCAAGGAAAAACTCCCTAAGATCATGAGGAAGAAACCTTGCGAGGAACCAAGACTCAAGGGGGAACCAGGGGGGGAACCCATCCTTCTCTTGCTGATGCCCGTCACCATAACAACAATAGAAGAGATACATAAACAAAGAAAAGATGGGAATGATAAATAATTCTCATCTTTGTGTGTATTTATATACATGTTCTCTATGTAATTCATATTCAGTCCTAAACTTCTTGATAGTCGGTAATAGTAGTCCAGGGCCACGGAGATACAGCCATAGCAGGGGACAATTTGGGGTGGTGAGAGGGGCCAGGGCAGTGGGTTGATCCTTCATCCATAACTGGTTAGGCAGGATGTGG
The DNA here is from genome assembly GCA_020368025.1 of Brachyhypopomus occidentalis. NCBI lineage: Eukaryota > Metazoa > Chordata > Actinopteri > Gymnotiformes > Hypopomidae > Brachyhypopomus > Brachyhypopomus occidentalis. The sequence continues at coordinate 375,710 of JAGXOD010000148.1, forward strand.
CTGGCCCAGGGTGGATATCAGGAAAGGCTTGTCTCTCCTTGTCTCGGTATTTCTCAGGTAGGAGGGCTCATTGGAAAAGAAAGATAATTAGCTCTGTATGGGACTATCACGTGCAGTGAGAGGATGACAACAACAGCACCCCAGTTTACCATAAAACCCTTCGCCCATGAACCCCTGGATCTGTAACCTTTATCTAAGGGGGCACATTAATTACCAAATGTTAAACTTAAATATGTAAGTTTTCAACCTACAAGATTGAGACTGTATCAGAGTCTCAGACACATTCTGGAAGGTTATTCCATAGTTGGGGGGCCTTATAAGAAAAGGCTCTTCCCCCTGCTGTTACCTTATTAATTGTTACAACTAATAAGAGGCCAGCACCCTGTGATCTTAGTGGACATGGAGGTTCTTAATAGGAGATAAGTTTCTGGAGGTAATCAGGAGCAAGCCCGTGCAGTGCTCTATAAGTCAGTAGAAGAATTTTAAAATCAATACGGAATTTAACTGGGAGCCAATGCAGGGCTGATAAGACCGAGCTAATATGATCGAATTTTCTAATTCTAGTCAGAACTCTGGCTGCAGCATTTTGAACTACTTCAAGTTGATTTAGATTCCTATTTGAGCATCCTGACAGTAATGAGTTACAGTAGTCTAATCTGGATCTAACAAAGGCATGTACCAATTTTTCTGCATCATGCTGGGATAATGCATTTCTTATCTTGGCAATTGTGGACATGTAGAAAACCCACCCTAGTAGTATTATCTATGTATTTATCTAATGATAGGTCAGAGTCGAGTATGCCGCAGAGCTTTTTGACTACTGAGCCAGGTGTAATGGGGTAGTCTGTGAGATTTGGTATTAGATCTGGTATTTTCTGTCTTGCGGCCTTTGGGCCCAGAAGGAGAACCTCCGTTTTGTCACCATTAAGTTAGAGGAAGTTTAGCGACATCCAGAATTTAACATCTCTTACTCAGGCCTCAATTTTTGGACACCATCCCTACCTAAGAGACCAGGCTTGCCCTCGAATGTTTTATAATTATCAACACCACTTGCACATCCAGCAGTTTAACACTGTGAGCCTGCTGTATTGCTCATCGCCGCGTCGCATTGGGATGGGACCAGAGTCTCCCGGTAAACAACTGACTGTAACCGCTGGAGACCCTAAAGGATTCGCTAATTTCAAATGCCAAAAGATAGAATCGCCTATGACCAGAGTCCATAATACAGGCTCCTCAGGGAGTGCTTCACTGAGCGGGGCAAACCTGTTGGACACGAGAACTAGGGAGTGGTGTTCTGGTGGGCTAGCGTTTGCGTTAGTGTTTGCTGCAGCCCTCACTCTTTGACTCTGCCGCCGAGACATCACCCATGCACCCCGCTGTCAGGGTTCTAATAAAGAGTCACGAAGGCACTAGCTACAACTGACTCTTGCTCTCTATTCCTTACTGAGTGGACGCAGCGCTCTAAACTTTCCACTTTTTCCACGAGAGAAGTATCTAATTGGCACCTCTCACAAATGGTATCACTATTACTACAAGGATCTAAGCTAAACATGCCACACTCAGAACAGGGAAACAAACCAACAACAGCCATAGATAAATCAAAAACTAAATTTTAGGAACTTACACTAGCAGACTTTTTTGGGAACAGATAGCTGGTGTGTTGCAGGAACAGACAACTGCTCGTCTCAACTGTGGTAAAACTACCTGTGAAAATGTTAAACAATTAAGAACAGTATGAAAATAGTTATCACAAATTAGAAAAACAATCGCAAAATTAGAAATACATTCCGCAGCAGCATCAGCAGGAAGTGAAATAATGAAAACTAAAACAATAGTGTTAGCTTTGCGCCTAAATGTGTCAACCCTGTACATTACCGTAGGTGGCAAATTAAGCACCACTCAATTAAGCACAGCATAAAATAAATAAATTGCTAGCATTAAAAATAAAAACCGATCAACTAACATGACTTTGAAAAGTAAAACTTTCCTTGTTTTGTTTTTTGATGACTGACTGTTTAGCGTAAAGTTAACGTGACTTTTTACAAGTTGGTGTCACGTTTGGCGTACTTCTATAGTCACATATATTAATGTAAGAAAATAAAGACCTCAAACATAGTTTTTCAACACTGGAACACAACATGTGTGCAAGGTTTGTAAAATAGCTTACCACTTGGCTCTAAAACTCCTCTCTCATCTTGATCATTTGGAACGATGAATCCAGGATACGGGGCAGTAGCATAAGCAAAGAGGCCCAGGTTTCCCTCTCCCCAGCCACCTCTGCTCCTCTGCAGAGGATACCGAGGCGTTCCCAGGACATCCGAGAGATATAATCTCTCCAGCGTGTCCTGGGTTTTCCCCGGGGTCTCCTCCCAGTTGGACATGCCTGGAGCACCTCACCAGGGAGGCGCCCAGGTGGCATACGGACCAGATGCTCGGAATGTAGATTGACCAGTAAATCGAGAGCTTTGCCTTTTAGCTCAGCTCTCTCTTCACCACAAAGTCCGCAACACTGCGGCCATCTCAGCGATCCACCTGTCAACCTCACTCATGAAAAAGAACCCGAGATACTTGAACTCCTCCACTTGTGGAAAAGACTCACTCCCGACCCAGAGAGGGCACTCCACCCTTGTCCGACTGAGCACTATGGTCTCAGTTTTAGAGGGCAGCCCTGACGGAGTCCAACTCCCACCAGTCTGGCTTACTGCCGGACAAGCGAACAAAGCTCCTGCTCCATTTGTACATTGCCTGGATAGCCCATAGCAGTACCCTATTATCCTGGAGCATCCCCCAGAGGAATCCCAGAGGGACACGGTCAAATACCTTCTCCAAATCAACAAAATATATGTGCACTGGTTGAGCAAACTCCCATGCACCCTCTAGGACTCTCGCAATGGTAAAAATCTGGACCAGTGTTCCACATTGTTCCTCTTGTAACCGAGATTTGACAATCTACAGACTTTCTTCTCCAGTACCCCTGCATAGACCTTACCGGGGAGGCTGACCCCCTATAGTTGGAGCGCACCCTCCAGTCCCCTTTCTTAAAAAGGGGAAGCACCACCTCGGTTTGCCAGTCCAGAGGCACTGCCCCCGATGTACACACGATATTGCAAAGATGTGTCAGCCAAGACAATCCCACAGCATCTAGAGTTTTAAGGAACTCAGGGTGGACTTATCCACCCCTGGAGCCTTACTACCCTGGTCACCTCGGCCCGAGTGAGTCCTCAAGTTCTGCTTCCTCTATGGAAGGCGTGATGGTGGGATTGAGAAGGTCCTCGAAGTATTCCTTCCACCGCCTAATGACATCCCCAATTAAGGTCAGCAGATCTCCAGCCTCACGGTATACAGTGTTGGTCGGGAACTGCTTTCCCCTCCTGAGTTGCCTGACGGTTTTCCAGAATCTTCTGGGAGCCGAAGTCACTTTCCATGGCCTCAACGAACTCTTCCCAAACCCAAGTTTTTGCCTCTGCAACCGTCAAAGCCAGACTCCCACAAGCCAACCAGGCCCGATAGGATTCTTTCTTCAGCATGACAGCCTCCCTTACCCGAGGTGTCCACCATCGGGTTCGGGGACTGCCACCGCGACAGGCACCTACAACCTTACGGCCAGAGCTCCGGTCCGCTGCATCGACAATGAAGGCACGGAACAAGGCCCACACGGACTCAATGTCTCCGGTCTCCCTCAGGATGCTGTCAAAGCTCTGCTGTATGTGGGAATTAAAGATCTTTTTGACAGGTTTCTCTGCCAGACGTTCCCAACAAACCCTCACGATACGTTTGGGTCTGCCAGGTCTGTCTGGCATCCTTGCCTGCCATCTGATCCAAGTCATCTAATCCAACCCATATAATTGGGCCTCATCATAGCTATGAAAACTAAAGTCATACTCACAAATAGTTGCGCAACATAATGTACCAACAGTATAGTAATGGTCATAGAGCATAGCATTTTTCACTAAATTAATTAGAAAACAAATCAGTTTGCTCAACTTGGGTAAAAGACTGGGATATTCCACTCTGCTGAACTAATTGCATTGTTCTCTATACTCATTTCTGCTTGTATATAATAGCTGGGTATCTGAGGCTGAAGACATACTCTGGAGTATGTCTTAAGTTTTATAATGTAAAAGTTGGGTAGTAAATTTAAAAAAGCAATTATATCTAAGAAATCAATGTTGGATATTTTTAAACATGAAAAACCTTAACACAAGCTATGGTTCAGCCTTAAGTTGATTACATCATTTCTGCTGTTCTCTCAATGCTGCATGTTCAAACAGACATAATTTGAACATTTCTTATATTATTTCTCTGCCAAAGATGAAACAAAAGAGGGTTGACTAGCTTATATTTAGAATTCACAGTCCTGGTTGCATACGTACGAAAAACATACGTACGCCTGAAATGAAAGTGGCGTGGGGGTACGCACTTTCTCACGTTCAAGTCACATTTAGTACATCTGACCGTTTGCGTGAAACATTGCGTACGCAATGTTTTTTTATGTACGCACCTTTAGTACATGAGGCCCCTGGAGAGGAGGCACCTTGGAATGCCAATTTGACAGGAACCTCCCATCTGCTTATGTGCAGCACTAAACACCCACACCCACATAGATCACCACACCCCTTTCCCTCTGGGCACTATTCCATTTAGCCTAGAAAAGATCCAGATCAATTTACAGTGACGAAAAGAGCTTACAACAGCTCACGAATGCTCCCTCTTTTCACAAACACACTCATAATTTTCACAGGCATATAGAAACAAATCCAACAAAATTACTTACATTTATATACCCCTCACACAAGCAAACATTTGCAAACCCAGATTCTCCTAGCCACATTAGTCAAACATTTATGCACCCACATGTAGACATGAGGGTCATAAAAATAATGAGTTGTGACGCATTGTGCAACACCTTCTCGCCTGACCTCAGGATGCTCATCTTGTTTAGGGAAGGAAGATGTTAGGGAAGTCTCATTTTTAACATGCCCTTATATAAAAGCGACCAAAAATATTGATGTGTATAAATTAGTTTCATGTTAGCCTTGCCATGCCATTCTCACATTATCCTTCTCACATGCTACTGTTGTGGACTGCACTCAGCAAGAGGTGATGTATAAGAGCAAAGATATTTGGGGACTTCATAATGTCACGGTGGAGCGTCGGAATTGGATGCAGAGACAAACGACCTGATCTTGAGCTTTCAATGGTTTATTTAGCGTCTTTTTTACACGCAGCGCTCTCCAGCGCGAACACACAACATTCACACGCACCACTCCACTATAATGACTCTAACAAAGACGAGCACGGGACACTGCGCAAGCACACATTAAATAGACGAACAACACTATTCCATCGTGATGACGAGACGAGCCACAGGTGAGACTAAGGAACACACCCACACCGGCACACACCCACGGAACTACACATAAGGACTCAGACGACATAAACACGCCCTTAGGGAGGAGTCCGGGGCGTCACCGTGACAGAGCCCCCCACCAAGGGCAACCTCCGTCCTCGGGTTGCCCAGCGTAGCTGTAACGCCCCGGACCCACTTCTAAGAACAGGTCCGGGACCGCCAGGGACCTTAGCGAGCGAGAGTCGACTCCTCTGCGAGGGGCTCCACCGCGACGACGCCTAGACCACCCCCCTGGGGAAGACAGGCGACAACACGTTAAACAATGACACGACTGGCACGAACACACACACAGGCATACACACCAACATGGGCACGAAGGGGAAAAGGGGATTAGGCATAAACACGGGAACAGGTATAAACACAGGAACCGAAAGCAGGGGAAATAGTGGAGCAGGCTTTCCTGCCTGCATCCCCGCGACCCCTAGGGGCGCCTGTTGCGGTACCCGGTATGCACCCCTCTCCCGTCGCGGCAGCCGGGGTCCCTCTCCCTGCCGTAGGGGAATCAGAAGCTTGCGTCGGTTCCGGGGTCTGGGTGGCACGACTCCTCTTCCTCCGGGCTTTCACCGGGGTGCGCTTACCCGATCGCGGCGGACTCCCTGTGGCCTTTCTCCCCCCGAGGCGTTGCTGGAGCTTGCCTCCCAGCGCGAGGCGGGCGCCCTTGGGCTTTTATCTTCCCCCGCGGCGTTACGGGAGCGCGCTTGCCTTTTTTCCCTGTGGCTGTGTACCGGGACCTTATCCCCTTCGCTGGGGAAACCTCTCCAGGTCCTTCCCCAAAACTCCTCTGTCCTTCTGAGGAGCCACAACTCCTCATGTCGACCTCTTTCGTCGCACTGTCCTGCTGGCAGTCCATCTCCCTGCCCTCGGACCTTGACGGAGAAGTGAGCCTCCCCCCGGACACGAACTCTGCAGTGTCCATGGGTTCCTCCGCGACCGGCGGATTGAGGATCCTGCCCTCTGACTTTCGCCCCTTGTCCGAGCACTCGAAGAAGAGGGGGCTATCCTCCTCTCTCCACTCTCCCTCGCATTCTGGCCCGTACACGGAGAGGGAAGGGCTAACATTTCCCCCCCACGTATCGCTGCGCGCACGGTGGGAATAACCCGAGTAGTCACTTCTCTCATCTTCCTCCGGGTTCTTCTCCCAGTAGTCCTTTTCTGCCTCCGGTGCATACTCGGAGGGAGGGAGGTTGTCATACTTCCCCATATAACACTCCGTACGCTGGGAATAACCCGAGTAGTCACTTCTCTCATCTTCCTCAGGGTTCTTCTCCCAGTAGTCATTTTCTGCCTCCGGTGCATACTCGGAGGGAGGGAGGTTGTCATACTTCCCCATATAACACTCAAAGACGCTGGGAATAACCCGAGTAGTCACTTCTCTCATCTTCCTCAGGGTTCTTCTCCCAGTAGTCACTTTCTGCCTCCGGGGCGTACTCGGAGGGAGGGGGGCTAACATACTCCCCCACATAGCGCTCCGTGCTTCTTGAGCACACCGAAGGGGGGGAACCCTCGTCCACCTCGGAGTCTCCAAGCTCGCTCTCTGGTGGTGACATCCTTACCATACCGGTGACCATCCCGACCGTCGAGCCTGTTCCCTCCTCTAACTCGTCTGCTAGGAGGGCGGCATAAATCGACCGCTGCTGAAGCCGATTCTCCCTGGAGAGGAAGTCCCTCACGGGCTGGCGGGCTCGGTTCGCCCATGCAGCCTCCGCGAGTTGACGGTAATAGCCCGTCAACCCCTTCTCCTCGGCCTCGAGAGGGTGTTGCAGCAGGTATTCGGTTATCCGTTCCCCCTCACTCCTCAAGTCCGTCTCTGGTTCTATGGGCCGTGGGTTCGGAGGAGACACGGACGGCACCGGTTTGAAGAGGCACGCCGATGCCCTCCTTTCTGTGTCCCATGCGTACCGGACCTCCTCCCCTTTTCACGGAGCCCTGGCATCCCTTGCGGCTCGTCTTTCTGTCACGGTGGAGCGTCGGAATTGGATGCAGAGACAAACGACCTGATCTTGAGCTTTCAATGGTTTATTTAGCGTCTTTTTACACGCAGCGCTCTCCAGCGAACACACAACATTCACACGCACCACTCCACTATAATGACTCTAACAAAGACGAGCACGGGACACTGCGCAAGCACACATTAAATAGACGAACAACACTATTCCATCGTGATGACGAGACGAGCCACAGGTGAGACTAAGGAACACACCCACACCGGCACACACCCACGGAACTACACATAAGGACTCAGACGACATAAACACGCCCTTAGGGAGGAGTCCGGGGCGTCACCGTGACACATAACATTCTCTATTGCCCTCAAACAACTGATAATCGAAAACACAAATTATGGCCAGATGTACAGATAGGTGCAGGGTATTCCTTTAAATGTTGAATACTAAAAAAAACAATTTTAGTATTCATTGAAGTACTAATTGTTAGACAATTGCATAAACCCTAAACTAGTGAAAGGCATTTGAATCTGCAAGTGAAACTCTCCAGCCATGTAACACAGGACAGGCTGAGGATGATGGGAAATTTGGGATGTGAAATGTCTGTGAATTTCTAAAGAAGAAACTTACAATGCCAAAGCAAAATATTTCATATACTCAATGATCGTATGTTACTTCTTTTTTGCAAGTAAGGATATATGCTCAAGGGTCTGGAAACAGAACATATAATGACTTATACAGTTTTCCTGTTTTAACATTATTGCTGATATTTTAGAATAATGTACAAATATTTAAAACTCACACTCAAGACAAAGAAATAAATTGAATCAGCACTGGGGGGCAGCTAATATGTAGCTGATTCCGTATTTGGATGAGGTTTCAGTTTTATATATTTCTGTGCAGAGAGCCTTGGTGTGCATGGCAAGGCATGTGGCAGTCTATGCATACCAATGAGGATGTCTCACTGCTACACAGCCCACTGAGAAATCCAGCATTATAATTAACCTATGATTCAACTTCAGCAAAGAAACAGACTCCTCCTCAGAACTGATGAGCAGGACATGCTCAGCAGCACATGCCTTAGTAAGCATAAAGTAAGATATATTTTAAATTTCAGCCATAAAGGAGGAGAAGAACAAAGAGAAACAAAATAAAGCAAAGAACTACAGAAAATCTGTGGCACATAGTGACCACATGCAGAGATGGGATCATATAGGATTTGCTTACACAGAGGATTGGAAGACTGGATAGGTGGTTGGGGGAAGGACATGGTACACAGTCATACAGGCAGGAGGGGTTTTGTGTGCTAGCAGAAACAGAAAGGTTACAGTTTAAGCTTTGGGGGAGGGGAGACACAGAGGCCGCTTCCAGGCCAGTAGAGTCAGCTGATGCCTGCAGCTGTGCTTGGTACATCAATTTGAGCCTTGTTCTACTTCTCTCCTGTCCCCCTCCTGTTCTGATTTATTGAAGTAGGGCGACTGTCCACGAGTGCTGCATCAAAGGCTAGAGTCTCTCCTGCCTGCAGCTGCCCAGACCCATGTGCACCAGTGTGGACAGCAACCAAGATAAACATAAAGAACCAGTCAAATATGTTCCTTTCTACTGGCAATTTTGTATATGCTGTTTTACATCCCCTGTCCATTATTCTTCTCCAGACTCAAAACACTGTGCATACCTTTAACCACTCTTAAAATAACTGAAAGGCCAATTCGGATCCACTGAATGACAAAGACTTGGCTTTGACACCTTGAATCGTTCTGTTACTTGGGCTGGTGAGACTAGTGAATTCAGATATTGTTTCTTATACTTATCTGGAGGTGGCAAGCTATTCAGGGATTGAGCCAAGTCATGATGAAATGAGGGACTCAGCATGTCTTTTATGAAATGTGCAGCAATTCAGTGGAATGTAACAACCTTATTCACAAACTTTGCATAAAGTTCCTTTCCTTGAATCATTTTAATACTGCTTTGAACTTTGAATGATTATTAGCCTAAACCTCTTTATTTGTCTGTTATGGGAACAACAATGTGCATGTGAAACCAATGAAAGATATTTTAAATGACTGAAAAATGGGAAAAAATTATAAGTACAAATAAACATGAAATAAAATATGGGCATTTCTGTTGGTGAATTTTGTCAGTCTTGTTAATGATCTTAACTTATATCCATTATGTATATCAGTGCACCATGAACATGCCCTGTGTATTGGCAAGCTGAGAGATTCTTTCAAATGAACAGCGAATGAGTATTCAGTGAAATGAGTCACTGAAGTAATTGTGTTCTTCCTGTGATTCTCTCTCTCTCTCTCCCTCTCTCTCCTCTCACACAATCACGTTAAGAGTGAGAAACCTGAGGTTTCAGGTGCATTTCATCATTTCTCCTTCTGTGATTTCCCAAGCACAGACTAATTCTGAGATAACCTAGTGCTACATTTAATCGAAATCCCCCTGGAAATGTAATTGTTACTTACTTTTCAGAACTGTTTTTTCAGTGTTGGATGTTTATACAACCATATGAGTCTCTCCTGACTAGAAACAGACTTTGATACTCCAGTTCTCTTTGTCAGTATATCATTGGATAGAAATGGCATGGACTTTGTCAGTGCTGATGTTCTAAACTGAGTACATCTCATAGGACCTAATTTGTTTATGCTCTTCCTTCATAGTCAGAAAAAAATACAGGATATCTGTGTTATAGTGCATATTGATTACCAGATTTCCAGGGGAAAAAATTCAAGGATGGCTCGATATGGCTCGATTCCCTATTTTTCGTTTACTGAAGCACAATGTGACATGTTCCCTTGCTTTTCTATAAACCCATTGCACCCCCTCCGACCCTTTTTTCTCTCATATGCCTCCACCCAGGTTCACAACAGTGCTGTTACTTAGCAACATGGTAGATGTCATGTGAACTGAGAGCTCTGTTGCCCTGGTGATGCAATGTACGCACAGAATAGTGGATGTTTTCTCTGTAAACTGTCAATGGTATTGAGTCCATCTAAAATGTCTCAAATGAGCTATTTTAAAACAATGAATAGGACCATAGAATAAGTTAAATTCCTGCTTAGGACAAAGTGACTATATGTATATGGCTTGGTTTATGGGACTCAACATGCAGGGCTTTCTTTCATATGCTTTGGGTCTTGTCTTGGCACATTAAAGCCTTAATGAAGGTCTACTCATTTTATTGATCTGATCATTTTAACTGATCTATGACAATTAGATGTCAATAAAATGCTTTAGTATACAAAGAACAGAGCTTGAATCTCAGTCTGTGCTATAGATGCTGTCAAGTTTACCCCACTCAGTTCCCAGCCTCTTGCCTGATGGCGTAGGCACTCTTTAATAGTTGTCATGGCTACTTTAGTCCTGGCCCTCAGAGGGATCAATCGATTTTCATAGTGAATGGGAAGAGAGCTGGTCTGCCTCCAGCCCACGTCTTTCTGCCTCTGCATCACCACATCAATTATTCACATCCCCAAGCCTGCCACCACTCCGGTAGACCATCTGTCAGGCGTAATCAAACAGAATCACTATACCTCTTTGTACCACAACGAGAATGGAAATGAAATGTAAAGTTTGAATTTGCTATAAAAACACCCTGAGTGGGGTGAACAACTTGATCAAGGTAGGCTGTAATATGTATATACAAACCAGGGGAGAGGACCACTGGATAATTCCTCACAATCATACAATATTCTTGACTGTCCTATGACCAGATCTTCTAAAGATTAAATTGCCATTGTAAAAGGACTACATCGTGTTTTGTTGTAGCCTGCTTAGCAGACTTTTGTACAGTCTGCAGATAAAGCAAACATCAGTGTCTATAGGTACTCAATAAATGTTTCTTCAACATAGCCTGATACATAAATGATCTAAATCAACTAACTGCTGTGTTGATCCTTGGTGCTGGTAATAGCCATAAGTGCTAGGCAGTTTTTCCTTGCCACTGTTGCCCTTGGCTTGCTCTCGGGGGGCCTGGACTCGGACACTTGTAAAGCTGCTTTGTGACAACAACTGTTGTAAAAAGCGCTATAAAAATAAATTTTGATTGATTGATTGAAGTGCTGGTAGCTTAGCCATGGTGCTGGTATCCTAGCCATATTCATACCCACTCTACTTGATCTTTACATAACCCAGTTTTTATTGAAATATAGCTAATCTAAAATATCTACACATATCTTAAATATCTATGCATTATATGTAAAGTCAAAAGTTTGGACACACCTGACTTTAGTTCCTCACTCTACAAGTGCTCTGTATATGTGAGATTATCTTCAGGACTGATGGAAAAGCATCATAGGTAGCTGCTTTATGAAGCTGGTTAACAGAACACCAAGGGTATGCAAAGCTGTCATCAAAATACAGGACAGTTACTTCAAAGAATGAGCATACATTTTTTTTTCTTTCATTGGTTAGGGTTAGGGCATGTTCCTTGTCTTTTTAATGTCAAAAGTAATAAAAATATACAATTATATACAATATAAAATTGACTGGTAGTGTATGTGTCACGTTCACCTCCATCCCAACTGTCAGCCTTGTTGCTGTGTCCCAATTGTCAGCCTCGTTGCCCTCCTCTGTCTCCCTGTCACTGCTCTGCCACGCCTCTGTCATTTGTAGCCACACCCTTTGTAATAATTGTCACCTGTTTCTAGTTTAGTCCCCTAGTTTGTAAGTATCTGTGTAGTACTTCTGGTGTTTTTGATGGAAATGGTGGTTGATTCTATGTCTTCGTTTAACATTTTTCATTCATTTCATTCATTATCCGTACCGCTTATTCCCGCTAGTCGGGGTCACGGGGGGGCTGGAGCCAATCCCAGCATCTCCGGGCGAAGGCAGAGTACACCATGGGCAGTTCGCCAATCCACCACATGGCCAACACGCACACACACACACTCACACCTACAGGCAATCTAGAGTGACCAATCAACCTAAGATGCATGTCTATGGACTGTGGGAGGAAACCGGAGTACCCGGAGAAAACCCACGCAGGCACAGGGAGAACATGCAAACTCCACACAGAGCAGCCCAGACTGAAAATCGAACCCAGACCGCCTTGCTGTGAGGCGACAGTGCTAACCACCACACCACCATGCCGCCCCTTCGTTTAACAATTTGTCAGTTATCTGTTAGATGTCCATGGTTTTTGAAGTCTATATTGTGCAATATGTATGTGTTAGATGTTTGTATGTTTGTAGTGTTTTGTTTGTTCTTCCATTAATTCATTCTCAGATTCGCGCTTGCGTCCTGCCTCCTCCACCTAACCAAAGTTACGGTGTGTGTATTTTTTGTTGGAGTTTACATGTCTTGTTGCTGTTTTAAAACACTGCACAGAAGTAAAAACCAGGGTTTTCATGTGGGCTGCTCACGCTGGTAAGTTATGCTGGATTGTTTTGAGGTTGTCTTCTCCAGTAACTGACTGTTTAGCAGCAATTATGAGAGGGTTGACAATATGCCACTTCCTATACTTACTGTACATATTTTATGTAATTTACAGTTAAACACACACAAAAGTAGCAGATATGCCAGAATGTCACAGAGGTCAATGAGTGGGTAGCAGATAAATATGCTTTCATAAGTTTGAAGAATGCAGAGAAACAATGGACAGAGTATGTACTTTCCACACAGCTGAAAGTTTGTATAGGTGTGGGTGAGCGCTAGAGTGGGTGAGAGACAGAAACACATTCTCATTTCCTGTAGCATGGGGCAAAAGAATACAAGGACCAAGAAGAGATGATCTCTATATCTAGCTGAATAGGAATAACCCCAAGATCCAACTTCAATTCAACCCACAGAATTAAGTTCAGCATCAGCAATGGAAAACTACAATCCTAAACCTGCATAGGAGCTATTGAATGCTCCCTCTGAGGGACATACAGTGGAGAGAGAAGACTTCAGTCTCCCAGCATGACTGTAGTGCTTTATGATTGACCAGATAAGTATATATTAAATAGAAAGGTCATATTTTCTTCTGTCCCCAACACCGCTACCACATCTCCTCTGATGCATTATTTAATTTTTCTCTCAGCTCAGAGAATCAGGGCATGGAGAAATAAGAACATGCATAGCATGACAGTCCTGAGCTTTCAGCCCTTCCCTCTCACTTGGCTCTAGGTCAACCCTCCCTGTCTGGGTGATAAATAAATAATAAATTAAAAACCTACCACAGTGTTAATGCAAAGCTGGTGATGCTCAGCTCACTGCATTAATGCACCCCCACTCCTAGACATATATTCCAGGGGCCATGATTTGTTACATGTCAATGCAGGAGACCAACAATATACAAAACAAGTCTATGTCCTGATTCAAACGGAAGCACTCACTGCGCCGCCCTGAGACAGGAAGACAGTTTTCAACAACACAGAGGGGGAAGGAGAAAAAGGAAAGCAGAGACTGCTTATTTAACCCAGTACTCACCCACTTGCCCACCCCAACACTCATCTGTTGCTGCACTGGAGAGACAGTCATGTAGTAATCTTTCTGGGTGGATAATCTACAGTAATGGGTACAAAACTGAAACTAAGTGACTTAAGGAAAACTATTTAGAGTGATTAGGAACTGTATTTTTCAAAGAAATGTAGCTATGTTGAAAAATAGCAGCAGTTGTATTTTTTATATAAAGTTATACAGTGGCTTATGGTGATATTAACAGAATTTCAGGTGTGGGGTTTACAGATTGGAGCATGGGGAGCTTATTGTACTCAATGAAGGGGATTGAGATTGAATAAGATAAAGGATGATAATAGGCAATGGTTCCTTATCTTAGAAAGGGCCACGAGTAATTTTAACTACTAATTTTTCTATTGTTGATTTCTTTTTTCTTTCTATTTTTTCTTGTTTTCTTTTCTTGAGTACAAAACAAGGGCAATAGAGTGTTTGTAGTGTTTAGTAATCCAAGCACATATGCTTCACTTTATTTTTAGGACATGCCAGGGAATTTTCCCTTCCCCCTCTGCTGTATTTGCACAATGCATGACATGGGGCTTAAGACTGCATGAGTAATTAAATCCCCCTGCTGCTTCGGGCTACAAAGCACCGACAATATTATTAGCCCAGCTTTGACTTGGCTCATATTTCCCCAGCCTTTGCTAGTATGACAATGCCTTTTCTCTCTAGAGTGTCAGGGCTGCACTGGTCTCAGAAACCATACCTTGCAAGTGTCACAGGACATGGGTATGATTAGAGCAAAGGTAAATCAACAATAACATCAACAACAACAGGCTCTGACTGTGTTCTGGCTTCTAGTTTTTAAAGAAAACTGAGCTAAACCTACCTGTGAACCATGAATCCTTGACTGCTGTGAATAATTTCAAGACTAATGAAAGCCTACAGTCATGCGCTGGGAGGGGGGAATGATGTTTAGTGATAATTTTTATCTTCATTATCTTTACATACTGTCTGCAGAATTTTTATTACAGGTGCCTGTATACTACATGTCATGGTAGATTTATAATAAAGCTTTGTACTAAAAAAATAGCCAATTATGCTTCACATAAACACTGTAGTTATGCTTAAGTTCTTGGCAGGACTACAACCTATCCTCTTTCTCCCAAGAAGTCCAAGTTGATTTATGGAGTCTGGAAAGCTTTCTGTGACAACAGTGCCCCCTGTCAAAATACCTGAATATTACTTAGGCTTCAAATAAACTATATTGAATTGTTTATTACATTTATTTAATGTTTTCTTGGAAAAAACATTTTAATTCATTAAACTTACAAATCTAACATGTATAAAGGTTAGAGAAATAATTTTGTTGGATTTAATGGGAATTAACATCCAGTAGGCAGGTCAGAATGCTGCTGAATGTCAGGGAAATACATTTTTGTTAGGGCTAGCTAAAGTAGGCCATCCATAATGGGAATTCCCAAGTGAAAGTGATAAATCTCTCTTTCACATGAACGACAACCTATAATATGTAAATCATATCACTTTCCATTTATATGTTCCATTTATATGTTCTTTGCAAACAGACTGTTATGTAGCTGGGGGTAATAAGCAGGTGCAGAGGTTAGTAGGTTTCCCAAAGGTATTTTTATTTGCAAACAATCCTTACTCATCAAGCCTTCCTTCCATTTTCCCTGTCACCCATATATACCCCTTAGCCCCACCACCCCCCAAACAGATAGGACTACATAGGGTATAGGTAAGGGAAACATACATACCGCTTATATGAGTGAGGTGTATGACAGTTCTTATATCGCCACAAATGGTGATGATCACCTCATTGTCCCTTTAAGGATTTTAAAACCGAGTATGCATACTAATTACCATCCATTCTGCAGGTTTATCACCCCCAGGTCTCCCTCCACTGGTGCACATTGGGACGATCCGGAGCTAGAAGAGAGGGGCCACTTAACTTCTCTCATGGCGAAAGTGGAAAGTTTAGAGTGCCGCGTCCACTCATTATTAATGGATAAAGAGCAAGAGTCAAGTTGTAGCTGTGGACGCGCCAGGGAGAGCTAGTATGGCGTCAAAATAGGTCCTAAAGTTTTGAGAATCAAAAAACAGAATCCATAACCAATAAATGACGTTTTGTAATTGAGAAAACTGTCGTTAATATTGAGAGTTAAAAAAGCAGGTTTGTAAACAGAATATTTATGTTTTTAATTGTCTATTTTGAGTTTAATATTCTTGAAAAATTAGTTTTCGTTTTCGATGCGCCTTTTCTCGCTCGCGCTTCTCTCAGTCTCACTCTCGCCTCCAGAGGTTTCTCGCTTTTGACTTTTGGACCTGATTTGACGGGTGGGCGGGATTTACACAGTCATTGGCTGATGGAGTTAAGCCCCGCCCATCCATCCATTAGTAGATAGACTAAAGTAGATTGTTGTGGAGTTACTACTACCCTGTTGTATATTGTAATCGTCACTATTAAGATTAATATGATTATTTCACTCTTTCAAACTTGGTTAACTTCTAAAATATCATATAACAATCTACTTCAGTCTATCTACTGTGGGTTACTAAAATAGTAATCGTTAAAAATAGCTCATATGAGAAAACAAACACATTGGCGCGCATAGCAGGGTGTGACGCAGGGTGTGTAGAATGGAAATCCCGCCCACCCGTCAAATCGGGTCCAAAAGTCAAAAGCGAGAAACTTCTGGAGGCGAGAGTGAGACTGAGAGAAGCGCGAGTGAGAAAAGGTGCAACGAAAACGGATTCTTCAAGAATATTAAACTCAAAATAGACAATTAAAAACATAAATATTCTGTTTACAAACCTGCTTTTTTAACTCTCAATATTAACGACAGTTTTCTCAATTACAAAACGTAATTTATTGGTTATGGATTCTGTTTTTTGATTCTCAAAACTTTAGGACCTATTTTGACGCCATAGCTAGTGCCTCCGCGACTTCGGTGTTAAGAGCCCTCACAGCGGGGCGCATGGGTGACGTCTCGGCGGCGTAGTCGGAGAGCGAGGGCTGCAGCTAACGCTAACGCCAAAGCTAGGCCCACCAAAACACCACTCCCTAGTTCACGTGTCCAACAGGTTTGCCCCGCTCAGTGAAACACCCACTGAGGAACCTGTCTCACAGACTGGTCATAGGCGATTCTATCGTTTGGCACGTGAAAGTAGCTAATCCTTTAGGGGCTCCAGCGGTTACAGTCAGTTTACCGGGAGCCAGAGCAATAAACATTAGTGGCAATCTTGGACTGTTAGCTAAAATGAGATTTTCCAGGATAGTTATACATGTAGTGACCAACGATATACGTCTGCGGCAGTCCGAAGTGACTAAAGCTAATATTAAAGAGACGATCAGACGATGTCCGATGCAGTAATTTGCTCTGGTCCCATCCCAATGTGGCGCTGGTGGTTGGTGAATATTTAACTCTAAATGATGCCACCCCTGCGGGATACAGTTATGCACATAGACCAAGACTCTCAGGCAGAGGAGGAGGAATATGCATAATCTACCGAAATTCTTTAGAATTTCACCAGAAACACTATGATATCCCCAATTGTTTTGAGATTCTATCTATTAATATAACTGTGAGTGGGGAAATATATATGTAGTTTATTACTCAGAGTTGATTTCATAGTTTAAAATGAATAGTTAGTATGTATGGGTAAAAATGTGAGGTGATGCAGAATGTTATATCTGTTATATAATTTCCGTTGCAGTGTCTTGGAGTCTTGGTTCCTCTCAAGGTTTCTTCCTCATGCTCCTAGGGAGTTTTTCCTTGCCAGTCGCCCTTGGCTTGCTCACTGGGGCCTGGACTCGGACACTTGTACATCTGCTTTCTGACAACAACTGTTGTAAAAAGTGCTATATAAATAAATTTTGATTTGATTTGAAAACCATGGGGGGCAACAAATGGTGGTTTAACTCAAGAGGTTCCTTTAGCAATGGGATCAAACTGACCATTTGTATTTTGGTTATATCAGTGTGTTTGTGTGGCATGTTTTGTCTCGTTTTGCAGCTTGTTGTGTACTGGGAAAGGTTATGCTAACAGGGTAAGAGTTCCATCACACACTGAGAAGGTCTGTAGACTTCACTATTGTCTTTACCAGCAGCCTGATTCCCATTGGTTAACCTGGTTTTTGTGACCGCTGTCCCTTTGAGATGCTGGGGGGGTATAAAAGGGAGAAGTTTGTGGGTGCAGGGTCTCCTCTCTCCTCCTCTTCTCTTCTTTCTTCTTCCTCGGCCTCGGCTTCTTCCTTGCACCATGAGACAACATGCACCAGTCGGTATTTCTGTTACCATTAGGTATTATCCTTGTTACTTTAATCTATTATGGTTATGTTATTGTTTTATATTTTGTTGGATATTGAATAACTCTGGTTAATTGTGTAGCCACAGTCTTCCTTGGTCATAGCTATACTGAACCAGATGAGCTCATTATTAGTATCAGATAAAGGTCAATGAATGCTAACACCAATTCCCTCAAAAGTATCCCATCTGCTACGCATGTTTATGATAAACCTCTGACAAAGCAGGCTATTGTTTATAGCAAGGAACTTTATAAAGTTGGTTAGGTATATTCTATAACCTGCACTGAGCTATTTGAGAAGTGAGTTATTTTAGTTTGGAGTCAGATATTAAGTTTTATTCACACCAATCCTTCTTCTGCAACTACTTCTGTCCTTGGTTGTAGGCAAGCAGGTAGGGTAGTTAAATATCATAACTAAAACCCCTACAGGGCTCTTTCCTCATCACACAAATGAGATTTAATTTTGATTCACTAAGCTAATATATGTTACCATGGTTCCAAGAGATACTATTGTATATCCTCCAATCCCACAGGTAGCGTTTTAACAATCTCTGGCTGCTGAAAGGTTTGGTGTTGAGCAGGAAAAGGCAGCCAAGCAACCTTACACCAAAAACCAGAGAGCAGCCAAGATCCACAACATCAGGAAAGAGCTCAAGGCCTTGAAGAAGCAGCACAAGGCAGCTGACCAAGAAGAGCGCGCACCACTGGTAGAGCTCCATCTCATCCTCAGGAGGAAGCTCTTAGTGCTACGTAGAGCAGAACAGCACAGGAGAAGGCGAAGGGAGAGGGCCAGGAAGTGGGCTGCCTTCATCAACAACCCATTTCATTTCATGAAGGGACTCCTTGGTCAGAAGCGCAGTGGACGCCTGGACTGCCCAAAGGAGGAAGTCGACAAACATCTCCACGACACCTTCAGCGACCCCATCCCAGATCAGGACCTGGGTCAGTGCAAGGCCCTAAGAACACCACCAGAGCCTGCTGAGGCCTTCGATCTGAGAGAGCCACTTCTGAAAGTTCAGCACCTAGACCAAGCGGAACGTCCTACAAGGTCTACATGCACTGTCCCAGGTTGCTGAATCGCCTCTGGAAGATCTTGAGGGTCATCTGGAGGAAGGGCATAACAGCTCGCCAGTGGCGTTTTGCAGAAGGTGTATGGATACCCAAAGAGAACATCAGCCAGTTCAGGATAATCTCGCTCCTCAGTATTGAAAGGAAGATTTTCTTCAGTGTTGTTGCTAAGCGACTGGCTGATTTCTTCTTGAAGAACAGGTACATCGACACTTCCGTGCAGAAAGGGGTTATCCCAGGGGTACCAGGGTGCTTAGAGCACACTGGAGTGGTCACTCAGCTTCTAAGAGAGGCCAGGTAGAACAAGGGCGATCTGGTGGTGCTTTGGCTAGACCTGGCCAATGCCTATGGCTCAATGCCACACAAGCTGGTTTTTGAGACCCTGGAGAGGCACTATGTTCTGGTCAGAGTAAGAGACATCATCCTGGAGTACTATGGAGACTTCAGTCTGAGGGTCTATTACATCGGAGTGGCACAGGTTGGAGAAGGGAATCATCACAGGCTGCACCTTCTCAGTGATCCTGTTTGCCCTGGCTATGAATATGCTTGTGAAAGCTGCAGAGCCAGAGTGCAGAGGTCCCAAGTCCAAGTCTGGGGTCCGCCAACCACCAATTCGTGCCTTCATGGACGGTGACCACGGAGTCTGTGCCTGGAGGCAGATGGCTCTTAGCAGGATTGGAGAGTTTGATGGCATGGGCCAGGATGTCATTCAATCCATCCAAATCAAGATCCTTGGTCTTGAAGAGAGGCAGAGTGGTAGAGAAGTTCCGCTTCTCTATCGCAGGAACACCAATCCCGACCATCTCAGAGAAGCCGATCAAAAGCTTGGGAAAGTTTTTTGACAGCAGTCTCAGGGACAAGGCCTCTATAAAGAACACCTGTGAAGAGCTAGATGGATGGCTGATGAAGGTGGACAAGACAGGCCTTCCAGGAAAATACAGGGCGAGGATTCATCAGCACGGGATTCTGCCAAGGATACTGTGGCCTCTGCTGCTCTACGAGTTCCCGATCACCACCATCTCAGATCTGGAAAGGAGAGTCAGTCGCTACCTGAGGAGATGGTTAGGACGATGTTGGAGGAGATGGTTGGGATGGTTAGTTAGAGTTTGAGCAACATCGCCCTCTATGGAAACACCTGCAAACTGACACTCCCCCTGAAATCCATCGAGGAGGAGTTTAAGGTCTTGCGTGCGAGGGAGGTGTTGCAACTTCGTGAGTCTGCAGAGCCAAAGGTAGCTGAGGCAGAAGTAACGGTGAAGACTGGTGGGAAGTGGAGAGCAGAGACTGCAGTGGAGCAGGCTGAGTCTCGTCTGCACCTCAGAGTCCTGGTGGGAACATCCGGTTTGACAAGGCTCAGGGACCAGAGTGGAGGCAACTAGTCCAGGAGGAGGTGAGAGCACCGGTGGAGGAGGAGAGGTCCAGCAGAGCAGTGGGGATGAGGAAGCAAGGCGCTTGGACTACATGGGAGCCAGTTGCGGAGATGAAGATCTTGTGGGCGGAGCTATGGCGTGCAGAGCCACACCACATCAAGTTCCTGGTCCAGGCCATCTATGACGTACTCCCCAGCCCATCCAACCTGCACTGCTGGGGCCTGGTGGATTCTCCCGCTTGCCCCCTTTGCCAAAGAAGAGGGACCCTCGAGCACATACTCAGTTGCTGGCCGAAAGATCTGGGGTAAGGCAGATACCGATGGCGTCATGATCAAGTGCTCAGGACCATATCAGAGAGCATCTGTAGTGCTATCTCCATCTGCCGGAGGTCAAAGCCTGTGAAGAATACCATCAACTTCCTCAGAGCTGGAGAGAAGCCAGTAACATCCGAAGAAACACCAGGGCTTCTCAACACTGCACAGGACTGGCAGGACTCAGATCAACTTCTAAGATCAGTGAATCAGACTTTTCTTTGAAGTGTGCTGGGAGATGGTCTGGCTCCCCGGTGGATGTACTGATGCTGGCTCCTACCTGAGGCTCACCATCTGCACCGAAGGGACTGTGACTACTTGGCCGGGGAACAAGAACTTTAAGCTATAACTGTAGAACCACCTCTTGTTCACAAATACGGACTGGTGCTAACGGGCCGCCCAATGGAGGATGGGTTCCCCTTTGAGTCTTGGTCCTCCCAAGGTTTCTTCTTATTTCCCCGCCATCTTAGGGATTTTTTCCTTGCCACTGTCGCCTTTGGCTTGCTCATTAGGGATCTGGACCCATACAATTTGTAAAGCTGCTTTGAGACAACATGTGTTGTAAAAAGCGCTATATAAATAAAATTGACTTGACTTGACTTGTGCCATTAGAAGAACAACAACACATGGCCCCAGTAATGTAGATCCAGTGGCATCAAACATTGATAGGATTTGCTTAATTTCATCATTTGTTTCTGATGAAAAAACTGCACAATCATCTTTCCTCTGTCATCAAATGTTTAATTCATTTTTTCAAGTAGCTTGAAGTGATTGTAAAGTCCTTTCTGTGTGAAGAGATAAGGCCAGTCACTTCTGAGCTTCTTTACTGATGGTGTCGGGTTGTATTGATGACTTTGCGCTGCAGGTAGTAAGTTGTTTCTATGAGATGTGTGATGAACTCTCTCTCTGCTCCTGCTGGACCCTCACGAGCATAAATCCCTATAATTTCCTTTTGCTTCTCTTCTAAACTGGCTTCAGTTTCCCCTTCAGGACAACCAGGCTGCCATGTGACACATCCATACTGGTCTGCAAGCCCTTTTGCATTGTTTGTTGCTGATGAACTGGACAAACTTTTAACTTTTCTGCGCCTTATGATACTATCACGGTTGAGGTGTTCAACACGAGTTTTAGTTGGTTTACAAGAGAAGCATAACCACTCCCAATTCTGGTGCCATCATTCAGAATATCAGCAAAGCTTTTTGGGTATTCCTTGACAATAATCTTGGCAACAACAAGGCAATCTGATCTTGATGGATTAAGCTCAAAGAGCCACATATCATCTACAATGATTCAAACCTTCGATCGACTATCTTTGGGAAAAGGGCGCTGTTCTCTGGCAACTGCCATTTTTATTCCATTAGGCATCTTGGCCCATTGGACCATGAAGTTGTCGGGCCAAGTATTGAGATCCACTGTGCTTGATCTGCTGTTTGTTCTGGCTGGATTTGGTGTACTAGAATCAGTAGAGGTTTTCCTATGAGATGGACTGTTTAGTGAAAGATTAGTGAGTGAAAGATTATTTCTGTTATAAAGGACATATGGTCAACAGAATCATGTATTGATGTTATTGCATAAAAAAGGTTCGCAAGAAACATCTAGTCTGACTATAGTTTAAATGAATTAAACAGTTACGATAAACATTACCTTCAGTGCTCCAAGCTTGTAGTAGTTTGCGACATTGAATAGGTTTGATGTGTTCTTTTAGATCATCCTCTTTAAACAGCTTCAAATCTAACTTTTATTCTACACCAATGCTGGCTAGTTTCTCCAGTAGGGATGATAGAGTTTGTTCTGGCAAGTTTGGCAGTATTTCCAAGACTGCTTTTTTTGCTTCCTCTGCAATCTTGAGCATGATTCTACAGAGAAGGGAATGAGTGATGAAGAATTACCACTGATAAATCATATACTTTGTTTTCAGGCAATGGGTAATAATCAAGAAGATCTTCTTGCTTTAGACAAATCAAATTAGGGGTCTGTGCCATTACTTCCAGTGAATAGACACCCAAATCAACCAAATGAAAAGCCTGTCGCCATATACATGAGCATCACAATAAATCAAAATCAGCCGGATCAGCCCTAATAACAAACCATCCTCATGCCTTCCAATGACTACATACATCCCTCTTTTGTACCTTGTACCTTTTACAGTTGTGTCATTAACAACAACTGTATTGACTGATGCAAAATCAAATGGAGAAGTTACTTTTTTAATCTCATCATTGTAGTCACTGGAATAAAATTCAGTTCCCTTGTCGAATTGAATCACAGGAGGAAATATACAACCAGCACTCGTGTATGCCTGAAGGAGTTGGTGCCTTTCTGCTAGGGTTGCACACATGTTTTTACATTTTTTTTAAGTTTTTGAGCACACTGTTTAAAATAAGTATACTTGCTTTCAAATCTTAATGTCCACAATCGTATGAGAGGTCAAAACTTAATGAAAAGTGCAGGGTAGTGACATAAAAAGTGGATGCTCTGGAAATGTGTCTGCTCTAAACTCAATATATTCCTCAATTAGAACTTGTAAATATGCCTAATACCTGATCTGGAGTAATAACTGGTGCACAAATGTAACACACCATTTGACGCAGAAGCAAAATCAACTGCCAAACTGCACTGTCTTCAGAATTTTCAATTCTGTCACTACTCGCTGACACACATGGAAATATTTAAACTGGTTCAAAACTGAATCAAACCTGATACCAACTGAATTGTTCTTGTTATTCATTTCTACATTTCTACATTCTTCTGATAGGACTGGACAGTTCTTATTGTGCCAGTTGAAAATGGATGTGTGTGAAACATATCTCTGTCAACTTCACATAATCTGCAAAAATAGACACTTTTGCTGAAATTTTCCACAAATCCACCAATACTTTGAGAGCCTAAATTATCCTCAGCAATGGCACACAACCCATCTCTCACAACATGGCCATTTTTCAGGACAACACCACTATCCTCCATCTCCTTAAGATCAATCATCAGCTAACCAAAAACTGCATTTTGTCCAAATTGTTTAAAATCTTGCTCTCTGCATAACAGTACAAGCTGCATTTGATCAATGTTTGATCTGTTATATGGCAAGATATTACCTAGAGTTAAATAAACAGCAAGAACTTTGTTTTTTCTTCCCTGAACTCAAAGGATTTACTAACTCAAATGAGTCTTGATAGAGTATAAGGGCTAAAGATGATCCATCAGTCTGAAACAACTTGTTCTTCAACACAACTTGTCCATCCCAAATATCTTCCATGACATCAGGGTTTCTCACACAAGAATGTACACTCTCATACTGTTTTCTGACTGCATCTGAATTAAACATGGAAGTCAGGGTGTCTTTTACAGGGACGTATTGTACAAAGCATTCTTTTCCAGATTCATTTAAGCCCAAATATAATGGCACTGGCTCAACATAGTTAAAGCTATTTTTAAACATTGTTTTCCGTCGCTGATCAGTCTTTAAAAGTCTATTCCCAGCCGTAAAAAGATCATCTTTTTCAAGTTCCTTGATTATATTTTTAATAGTCGTGTCCTCAACTCCAAGCAATATTAATTTTTCAGTTAATTTTGCAAACAAATGGGACTGTCCAAGGTCATGAATTTCATGAAATCCTTCAATAATTGTCTGAATTATCAACGCAGGTAATAGCAGCTTGGCTTGAAGTTTCAAATAAAACAGCGTCAAATTCTTAAAAAATAATTCTCCAACCACATCAGGGACTTCTTCTGACTCACAAAGTTCATGCTCATTATCACTCAAAGATGGGTCAAGACTCGGCCAACCAATTCCTGTTTGTTTTACCAGCATTGTTTCCTGAAGATGTTCAACTGAGCTGTTTTTATGTGGTTTGGATACATGAGAGGCGAAGGTGGATTTTACACTAAATACTTTTTCACATCCTCGAAAAGGACATGCAATTTTTCTGCCCTCCTGTAAATGGCTCTTCAAATGTGAAATTAAACTTTTCAAACAGTCACACTGAAACTGACAACCTATAGTTTTACAAATTAAGTTTGAATCTGTTAAATGTAAGTGGGAATGCCTTCTAGATCTTTGATATTCCTGGTGATCCCTGTACAAATGAGCTTTAAAAGCTGTGAATTTTCTAAATGAACATGTGCAGTCTGGAACACCACAAGAAAAGGTATGATTTGGGGCATTTTTATGCAACTTCATGTGCTGGGTAAAGGCTAGAAAAGTACTACATGTGTTGTTTCACAACTTACAAACGTACATGTTTGATTCAAGTCAAAACATAAATCTTCTCAATATTCAGCACATAAAAAATGCTCTTGTTACCTAACGGGCAAAAACAGAAATATTTGGCATTTAATAGAACATACTGCTCTGGTTTACATATTACTGTAACATACAAATAACATTTAAACTCAAACTTTTATAAACACTTTAACCTAATACTACAAATGCATCCATAACCTAATGAACTGAACCACTTTGCTGCTAGCTCGCCAATCCTATACTTCAGTTTTTTTTTACATAATGGTTACATGTTCTACAATTACGTGTAAAATGTAAAGCAGATAAAATGTAAAATGAATAAAAATGTTTTAAATATTAAATTGCGTGTATTACGACCCTTAAAATAAAAATTTAAAGTATGCGAGCAACAGTTTACAGTAAGAGCTAGTAGCTGGCTCGTGGCAGGTCACAATAATATACTACTAAATAACTAATAAACGAACTAACTGGCACCCTTGACATGTTTTAACACACATTCTGTTCTGGTTACTTGAACCAAGTTATAATGGAAACGTAGTTTCGTGACAAGCTAGGTAGCTAAGACGGTGGCCATGTGGCGTACTAAACCGCTAACAGGTCTCACTAATAAAACGCTAGTACAGCAGACTTCATTGCAGGTTCAATAATAAATAATAATATACGACTCTTACTAGAAAATTTCCTCTACAAACACGTTGCTGTTTGACTGTCCAAACAAAGCAAGCTAATGTTCGTAATTACATTAAAAAAAAACACTACATGATCAGCATAGTTGTGGATTTTATATAACATACTTTAACACCGCTTTATATATATAAAAAACCTTAATTTGTACTTACAAACACAGGTGTTCTTCAGTTCACGTGTTCAATGAGCTCCTTCTCTCCTCTTCACTGCTGCTTCACTGAGCGTGTCTTTCAAAATAGCAGTAAATCCTCGCAATATGTTTTATTTACAGGTGGGAAAGTAACCGCCTGTTTTTTTCCAACAGTTTACCGCTAAAATTACAATTAAAGACCGTACCTATTTGGTGACCCATAATGCACTGTATGTATTTCTGTACTCACATTCATTAATATGCATATAGGTATTGATCACACATAGTATAAAGTAGACTGGAAATCACTTTATTAAGATATATTAAACATATGGTAGGCCTAGGAGTTGTTGATCACTGTATGCTTTGTAGGCCTGTAGGCTCTCTCTCTCTCTCTCCCTCTCTACTCTTTCTCAGTAGTAAATTGTGTGACACTCCTTGTGAGTTGAGGGCAGACAATTCTGAAGGTCTCGGGCCTGTAGATAAGGATGAGCTGCGTCAGAAGAGCAGCACATCTAGCAGGCCTGGCGCCTGGCGGACCGGAGGAACAAGGAGGCCTTGGCTTGGGAACTCTGGCAGGGGAGGGGTGATGGGGTGATACCTCACCCCATCACGTCACCTCACGTGGGCCACCTATGAGGCCTAGCATGCTTAACTCGTGTCACGGAAGTATGATGCAATCATGTAGCTGAAGCAAAATAGTATAATAACCCTGGTTTGTGAGAGGGGGGCAGCTCTCTCTTGTAGACGCTCTTGAGTAACGGAGACCTCTGGATATATCCATTTTCTATATTTTCTATATTCTCTATCTTTGTCTTTAATAAACTTTGTACTTTACTTTGATACCATACGCAAATGTTGTTGACTGTTCTTGCTCACCATTAAGGTTCAAATTTCCACAACAGGAGGACCAAGACTCAAAAGGGAACCCATCCTCCATTGGGCGGCCCGCTAGCAAAAGTCCGCATTCATAGTTCAAGTATAGTTCAAATATAGTCCTGTAGTTATAGTTCTAATTCCAGGCCAAGTAGTCACAGTCCCTTCAGTGTAGATGGTGAGCCGAAGGTAGGAGTTGGCATCAGCGCTTCCTCTTGCAGCAATGGCACATCCAACCACGGCATCGGCACATCCACTGGCAAGCCAGACCATCTCCTAGGTGCTTCTTTGGCGTTTTCTTTTTGTAGAAGCATGCAATCAAGATATAAAATACAGGTTGATTATGTGAACATCAATTTAGACAACCATCGATTTAACAGACATACATAGCTCACGTGCCAGTGATTAGCATGTGGCTTGTCACAACAAGTGATCACATGACATGGCTGGATGACAGCATCATCATCTCAGATAACCAGAAAGCTCAATGACTGGAGGCCCCCAAGCTCCACACCATCACAAGTAGAATACTAACTGAAGGCTTGATTAAATAGGCGAGTCTTAAGTCTAGATTTAAAGATTGGAAGTGTGTCAGAATCTCGGATTTGAGCTGGAAGGCTATTCCATAACTGAGGGGCTTTAAAGGAGAAAACTCTGCCTCCGGCTGTAGTTTTACTAATTTTTGGAACCAAGAGAAATCCTGCATTTTGGGAGCGCAGAAGGCGAAATGGGTTATAGTATGCAATGAGTTCATTCAGATATTGTGGAGCAAGACCGTTTAAAGCCTTATAGGTCAGCAGAAGAATTTTAAGGAAGCCAGTGTAATGCCGAGAGAGTAGGACTAATATGAACAAATTTTCTAGCCCTAGTTAGGACTCTAGCTGCAGCATTCTGTACAAGTTAGAGTTTCTTTAGGGACTGTTTAGAGCATCCAATTAGAAGACCATTTGTAACGTCTGCCCTCCTCCTCCTGTTGATCGTGCCTGTTTTGTTTTGTTAGCCATGTGTTTCTTAGTCCCGCCCCTCGTTATTCCCGTCAGGTGTTTCATGTTAGTCCAGTTCTATTTATACCCTCTGTCTAGTCTTTCTGTAAGACAGCGTTACAATAATCAAGCCTTGATGTGATAAATGCATGGACAAGTTTTTCACTTTCAGCAGGAGAGAGCATATCTCGGACCTTAGCGATGTTTCGGAGGTGAAAATAAGCTGTCTTGCATGTGGTCATGATGTGTGATTTAAAGCTTAGCTCATTATCAAAAGTGACGCCCAAGTTCTTAACATATTGTTTGGCTTTCAGATTAATTTGATTTAAATAGGTCTGAACATCTTCCCTTTGTGAGTCACTACCAAGAACAAGAACCTCTGTCTTCTCTTTATTTAATTGCAGAAAATTGTCAGACATCCATGTCTGTATATCACCTATGCACTCAAACAGTGAGCTAATTGATTTTAGGGCTTTAGGTTCTAGAGAAATGTAAAGTTGAGTGTCATCCGCATATTGATGATAACTAATGCCATGTTTGTTAATGATATGTGGTAATGGAAGCATATATAGGTTGAACAGTAAAGGCCCAAGAATTGATCCTTGGGGTACCCCCACAAGTTATTTTTTGATGTGTGGAGGAAGAAGTACCTAATGCAACATAGTACTCGCGCCCAGTTAGATACGATCTAAACCATTCTAAAACTAAGCCACTAAGGCCTACCCAGCTCTGTAGTCGATCAAGAAGTATTTCATGATCAACAGTATCAAAAGCGGCACTTAAATCTAGCAGAAAAAGGACTGAGAGTTTACATGCATATTTATTCAATCTCAGGTCATTTACTACCTTAACTAGTGTTGTTTCAGTGCTGTGGAGAGCTCTGAAACCAGACTGAAAAGTGTCATTTATTTGGTTTATTTTAACATAATCATTCAACTGGGTTGACACAACTTTTTCAATGATTTTGCTAAGAAAAGGAAGGTTAGATATAGGTCGATAATTATTGAGAATTGTGGGATCAAGATTTCTATTCTTTAGTAGTGGTTTAACCACTGCAGTTTTAAGAATATTAGGAAATGTCCCAGTTGGAGAGACTGATTAACAATCATTAGAACATCATTAGATAATGAGCTCAGAACCTGTTTGGAAAAGTATGTTGGTAAAGGGTCCAGTTCACATGTAGAAGATTTTAGTGATGAAATCACATCAATTAGTGTTATCATGTCAACTTCTTGGAAATCAGACATATAACAGTTAGGTATCTGGTATCATATAACTGGTATCAAGGTTGATGGTGTATTTGTGCTTGTTGCTATGTTCTGCCTTATACTAGTTATTTTGTCTCTAAAAAATATTGCAAACTCGTCACATTTTTCAACTGAGACAGATTCAGGGAAGACACGGGAAGTGGGGTTTACTAGCCGGTCTATACTTCTGAATAAGACAGCTGAATTTTTGGATGAATCGATCAAAGTAGAGAAGTAGTTTTTCCGTGCTGATTTTACTTCACTGTTATAATTATTCAATGTTGTTTTATAAATATCAAAATGTACTTCCAATTTTGACCTTCGCCAGCGTCTCTCAGCCTGCCTGCAATCTTGCCTAAGTTTTATAATAGATGAAGTGTTTCTCCAGGGCATCTTAATTCTACCAGAAATAGTTTTAATTACCTGCGGTGCATTTAGAAATAATCAAATCTAACGTGTGGCCATGCCTATGAGTTGGACCTGATACATGTTGCATGAGATCAAAAGAGTTAAGCATCCTCATGAACTCAGAGGTGATTTGATTTGTGGGTATGTCCATGTGGATGTTAAAATCCCCAGTGATTAAAACATAATAAAAATCCTACAAAGCATTTCAGCAAAATCTTCAAGAAAGTCTGTATGTAGTCTGGGAGGAAGATAGATAACAATTAATAGAACTGTATGAGTACTGTTCAGTTGCACTGCCAGATACTCAAACGTAGGATATTCCCCTAATGAAATCTGCTTACAGCTGAATGCTTTATGATAAAAACATGCAACACCACCACCTCTCTTATTTTCTCTAGAGACATTAAAATAGTTACAATTTTGGGGAGAAGCTTCATTTAGCACCACTGCTCCATTGCTATCAAGCCAAGTCTCTGTTAGAAAAAGAAAGTCCAGACAATAGTCTTCAATTAGTTTAGCTATTATAAAAGACTTGTTTGTGAGTGAGCGGACATTAAGTTGGGAGACTTTGAAGACCTGATGTGGTTGATTAACAAAGCTTACATTACTTGTACATTTTACTGGGATCAAATTTTGTTTGTTACAATGTCTTGTTTTTCTTCTGATAACATTTTTGTTCTGATTCTGAGAGCCATGCCACCGGCATGTAGCTTTTGGTCCAAGAAGCAACACCTCAGTCTTATCGGAATTTAGAAGAAGAAAATTAGACGCCATCCAGTTTTTTATGTCCTGGACGCAGTTCTCAATTTTGGTAATAGTATTGACATCATCCGGATTAGCGGATATATACAACTGAGTATCATCTGCGTAGCAAAGGAAGTTAATATCATGTATAGGAATGATTGTGCCCAGCGGCAGTAAATACAATGAGAATAATATGGGGCCCAATACACATCCTTGAGGGACACCATATTTTACCTTTGTACATTCTGAACATTTGTTATTTACAAGTACAAATTGGTAACGATCTGTCAGGTAGGATCTGAAACAGGAGAGTGCTTGACCTCTTATGCTAATGAGTGTCTATAGCCTATACAGAAGAATATTGTGATCAATGGTGTCAAAAGCGCACTAAGGTCTAAAAGTATAAGAAAAGAAATGTGTCCTTTATCAGAGGATATTAAGAGATCATTTACTACTTTAGTCAGCGCAGTTTCAGTGCTGTGGTGGGGTCGAAATCGAAACATGTTCTGTCTGTAAGAAAGTAGAGAGTTGCGAAGAAACTACTTTTTCTAGAATTTTGGAAATGAACGACAGATTAGAGATTCGCCTATAGACAGTTCCTGGGGATTAAGACCAGGTTTTTTAATTATTGGCTTGATGACTGATGTGATTTGGGGATGTAGCCTAGGCTCAGAGAATGGTTCATTCTAGTAAGCAAGGGTTCTACGTTACTGTGCAGTAATTCTTTGAGGAGATGAGACGGTACGGCATCTAGAATGCATGTGGAGGGTTTGGCAGATTTTACCAATGAAATAAGATCCTCACAACCAATTGGGGAAAAAAACTCCAAAATAGCACCAGGGCTGACTAGACAGCTGTCAGAGTGCATTTGCAGGTTGACAGGGTCTGAGATAGCATGGCTAATTTTTTCCCTAATTTTATCAATCTTATCAATAAAGGCGCAACCTTGTCTAAATCTGTACGGAGAGAAAACTCGACGTGCTCGGTAATACGCTCTAGCTCTTCCGGAGCTACAGGTGGATCCCTGTTTGTCAGATCCGGTAAAGTATCAATGAGCGCCGATATAGTACTAGATGTAATAATTTGTTTAGTTTGGTAACGGGGCTGCCGATGAATACCGACGCTCAAACGCAACTCGTACGTTATAAGGCTGTGGTCAGAAACGGCCTCACTCTGAAGATGTACTGCTAAACTGGATATGTCGATTCCAAACGATAATACCAAGTCTAGTGTATGACTACAATTATGCTTAGGACCCACCACATTCAGAGTGATACACATTGAATCAAGAATTGCTTGAAAGTTTATTCTAAAAGAGTCATGCAGATTCTCAAAGTGGATGTTAAAATCGCCAACTATAATCACTTTATTAGCCGATATCACTATATGAGACAGGAAGTCCGAAAACTTCTGCAAAAACTCTGTAATTAACATAAACGACTTTCGCTTTGATGGTTGATGATAAATTTGACACAGTGAGAATGAAATTTTCAAACGAATGAAATTTGAAGCCTGGTTTTTGAGAGACACCTATATCGGAGTCATATAGTGTGGCAACACCACCTCGGCGACCATTTGGATGGGGGTTATGAACGTATCTATAGCCGGAGGGAGATGCTTCGTTTAGGGCCATATAGTCGTCTGGCTGAGTCCAGGTTTCAGTCAAGCAAAGCATCCTTAGATTATGATCGGTAATCAATTCATTAACAAGCAGTGCTTTAGATGACAGGGATCTTATATTTAGCAATCCTAATTTCACATTTAAATTATTTAAATGATTCTCAGCGGCAGCGTTATTGAATTTAACAACTATCAAATTTTGTCTAGAAATTTTACAAGAACTGTTTTTTGATACTCGAGGAACAGACACAGTTTCAATCCATTGTGACCTAGGTGATGTCTCCTCACAGCTCGCAGACAGTCGGATTAGCCTGTGTGTCTGCTGCCTGGCCTCGGCTCTGGTTTGTCAATCCCCATTAACTACTCCTACATTACCACTATTAAGCCTAGCGGATATACTACTAGATATGAGAGCAGCACCTTCCCAAGAGGGGTGAATGGCGTCCCGCTTCAAAAGGGCAGGCCTGCCCACAAAACGTGTCCAGTTGTCTATATAACCCACTTTGTTTTCTGAGCATCATTTAGACATCCAGCAGTGTAGCGCCCATAACCCGCTGTAAGTTTCAGCGCCACGCCGAACTGGAGTGGGGCCAGAGCATATTACAGCGTCTGACATCGTCCCCACTAACTCACACACCACTTTAATGTTATCTTTAGTTATCTCTGATTGTCTCAACCCCACATCATTGGTGCCGAGTTGTATAACTATCTTGGAGTATTTACGTTTAGCCAGCACCTTTAGATTAGCCCTGATGTCAGGCGCTCTAGCCCCCGGGATACATTTGACTATGGCTGCTGGTGTCTCTAAAGGGGTAGCTACATTCACGTGTCGGAGCTGTGAATCTCCTATAACCAGAGCTCTTTTAACAGGGCTCTCAGCCGGTGTATCGCCGAGTGGGGCAAACCTGTTCGACACATGAACCTGAACTGAACGGTGCTCAGCCCTACGGCTATGCCGCCGAGACGTCACCCATTTGCCCCGCTGCGAGGGCACTAATGCCGGAGCTGGGGGCTCGCTAACTACGGCTGTGGCAACCGGGACTGCTACGCTAGACGCTAACTCTCTAGGACTTTCTAGAGCCCTGACGCGCTCCTCTAAACGGGAAATCTTCTCCGTCAGGCTAATGATTAAACTACACTTTTCACATACAAAATTACCACTAATGATGGACGAAGGATAACTATACATGCCACACTCCAGCACAAGCAACAAGTGACTGAGACATGTTTAAATACTTTAAATACTTCGGTTATGTTGTATGTCCATGTTCTTGAAGATGGAAAAGGTCTTCCGATGGCTTGTGGAGATTGCTGGAATCGGAGTTATGTGTAGACATATCCGAAATTATATCCGAAGGTTTTTAAGATATTGAAAATGAATAAGTAACTCGTTTAGTAGTATAGCAAACAGTGCCGTTTATGCGAAAAATGGTTAAAAAGAGCTAAAGGTCAGAACCAGAAGGTAACACAGACTTGGGAGCATCCTGATATACTGGCATCTATCCACTACACTGTCAACAAACTTGAGTTATCACGTGCAGTGACAGGATGACCGCACCAGCGCCCCAGTTTGCCATAAAACCCTTTGCCCATGAACCCCTGGATCTGTAACATTTATCTAAGGGGGCACATTAATTACCAAATGCTAAACTAAATAAGTAAGTTTTCAACCTAGACTTAAAGATTGAGACTATGTCAGAGTCTTGGACACATTCTGGAATGTTATTCCATAGTTGGGGGGCCTTAAAAGGTTCTTCCCCCTGCTGTTACCTTATTAATTGTTGGAACTAATAAAAGGCCAGCACCCTGTGATCTCAATGGACGTGGGGGTTCATAATAAGAGATAAGCTCTTGGAGGTAGTCAGGAGCAAGCCCGTGCAGTGCTTTATAGGTCAATAGAAGAATTTTAAAATCAATACGGAAATTAACTGGGAGCCAATGCAGGGCCGATAAGACTGGGCTGATATGATCAAATTTTCTAGTTCTGGTTAGAACTCTGGCTGCGGCATTTTGAACTACATTTTGAACTACATGAAGTTTATTTAGATTCCTATTTGAGCATCCTGACAGTAACGAGTTTCAATAGTTTAATCTGGAGCTAACAAAGGCGTGTACTAATTTTTCTGCACCATGCTGGGATAATGCATTTCTTAACTTGGCAATGTTACGGAGATGTAGAAAAGCTATCCTAGTAGTATTATCTATGTATTTATCAAATGATAGGTCAGAGTCGAGTATGACGCCGAGATATTTGGCTACTGAGCCAGGAGTAATGGGGTAGTCCATGAGATTTAGCATTAGATCTGGTATTTTCTGTTTTGCGACCTTTGGGCCCAGAAGGAGAACCTCAGTTTTGTCACCATTAAGGTGGAGGAAGTTTAGCGACATCCAACATTTACTATCTCTTACGCAGGCCTCAATTTTTCCTAATCTGGATTTGTCATCAGGTTTGGCTGATATGTAAAGTTGGGTGAAAGTTGACACCATATTTATTTATAACTATTCCCAATGGTAATATATATAATGTAAATAATAGTGGTCCTAGGATGGAGCCTTGCGGGACTTCATATTTCACTTCTAATGAATTATGAATGAATGAACCTGAGAAGCAACAACCTTCTCAAGAACTTTAGAGAGAAATAGGACGAAGGTTATTGAAGTTATTAGTATCTAGACTATAGTTTCTTTAGAATAGTGACTGCAGCAGAGGGACACATCCAGAGGGAGGATTGAATAATGGCAGTTATCAAAGGCAGTAAAGAGGGTAAACATGCTTTAACCAGGGGTGTTAGGAGAGGGTCAAGTTGAGAGGTGGAAGGTTTAGATTTATGGATAAGATTAGATATATCAGAAATAGTGGGAAGCTGAAAAGTAGCAAACAGATGAATAGAAGGGGCCGAAACTGAGGAAAATGAGGTACAGGAAGTGACAGGAAGCAATTGCTGATTAATCAAATTGATTTGAAATTGAATTTGAAATTGTATTGAAAAATGACATTAATAAATTACATTTGTCAACAGAATAAAAGTGTAATGGTAAAAAGTCTGGTGGATGAAGAGTGGTGGTAACCAAAGAAAACAGAACCTGTGTGTTTCCATCACCAGCTCTGATGAATTGGGAGTAGTACTGGGTTTTTGCTGTATGGAGATTGTCTTTATAAAAATCCTTGGTTATCCTGGTTATAATATAAATCCTTGTGTATTGTAAGACCTGTTTTCCTAAAGAGACGCTCCAGGTGGCGCCTTGTAGTCTTAAGCTGATGTAGGTGAGGTGAGAACCAAGGAGCTGAATGAGTGAAAGAGACAGTGTGGGTTTTTAATGGAGCAAGTGAGTCAAGTAAAGAATGAAGTCCAGTATTATAGTGGTGAACCAAATCATAAGTAGTAGCAGAAAGACTAATATTGGAAAGACTGTCAGTGCCAGACAACAAATTAGCCTGAGATTAATATTTTTAATATTACAATATGTAATGTCACATGATGGTCTACCTTTAGATATGGTCAAATTGATGTTGAATGAAATTAGCAAATGATCAGAAACAGGGAGAACATTGGCAGTGCAGTTGTACAGAGTTAGACCAGAACAACAAACCAAATCCAAAGTATGTTCTTTAGAGTGTGTTGGAAAATTAATATATTGTTGCATTCCAAAACAAACACGATCTAAAATCCTTCTTAGTAATGTAATTTACATTGTCCATATGTATATTGGAATCACCAAGCAAAATAACAGTGTGAACAGAGAAATGCTGAAAAATCATTTAAAAAATCCTTATTAGGCTTAGGAGAACGATAAATAGTAGCCAAAACAGTGGATTTTGATCCATGTAGCTGTATAGCCACTGCTGTACATTAAGCCAAACATTAGCCTAACACAAGCCCAACATTAAATACACAGTGGTCCGTGGGTGTAATGATATTAGCCGACCTAGTTATCCTGACTAAGCCAGCACAGTTCACTTTCCTGAGTTTCTCCAAGAGCGATGAGTTTTAGACCAGATTTTGTTTATGGCCATTGAATCGTCAATATGAAAGTTCCATTGGGACCCTTGGTGAATGTATCTGCGCTGAATAGGCCAAGCAATGTCCGGGTGGATGTGGAGAACTGGTGACTTATGGGGCAAGCGAAACCGCAACTTGAAAAGTTCAGCAGCTGAATACTGGTGTAAGGTTGCCAATCGTTGAAATAGTATGGACAATACAGTCCAAAGAAGGACTAACTCTACAATCAAATCATAATTCCACATAATGAGAATGAAGAGTTAAAAAACAGAACAGCAAGTAGCGTCTGGGAGCAGAGCGATTCACATGCAGGTACAGGTAACTCACGTACACTAACCGGTAATCCAGTCAAAAACACACTGAATACACAGAGTTTAATCAATATGGTACAGAACTTAGACTCTCTGAGTTTGAGATAAAACTGAAGATAAAAGTGATAAAACTAAAACTCGTAAAACAGAAATAGAGAGTAAAATAACCAGAGAGTTGCAGCAGCTACACGTGCCTGCGTTCACTCAAACCGGAAACGGTACACAAGAGAAATACTGTAGAAGCCAGGAGAATAAATTCACCAATGTAACGGGTTGAGGTGAGCAGCGGGAGGCGTAGTTTGATTTGCAAGTCCTTTATTATCCATCTCAGGCTTGGTAACAAACTGAAATACTCAGGCTATATAGCATAAGGAGAACACAAAAGAATAAGGCGTCTATTCCACTAAGGTGGTTCGGTGCTGCGTAGATATGCAGGAAGTAGGCTTTCGAAGATGCAGACGGTCCGACAGGCTCCTGGAATGTGCAGCACCGGACGACCGAACCTGTGGGTTTAAGTAGGAGGAGTTGAGATAATACAGGTGCTCAATATTCCGGTGATTGGGACCTGGGGAGTGGTTTAGAATAAGGAGGGGAGTGCCCACGTGCAATGGGAGTGCGTGTGAATACACGGGCTCGTGTAGGCGCCCTCTGGCGGCCTCCCTGCCCTACTACCGTGACACCATGCTTGCTGGCTGAAGAAGCTAACTGGACTTCATGAATGTCTGGCTGTGGAAATAAACCAGCTGCTGATGGATGGAACCCACCCATAATGTTTAACTGAAGGCCAGACAAACCTGATCCTGAATAACCCTAAGAAAGGGATAGTTCCATCTAACTAACAACCAATAATCTGCCTCACAATAACATAGAGTAACTTGTCTCAGAACTAATTTTCTATGCATGTATTATGCCAAAACGGTCAGCTTGATGCGAGCTGTGACCCTTTGATTTTCAATTCAATTCAATTCAATTCAATTTTATTTATATAGCGCTTTTTACAACACATGTTGTCACAAAGCAGCTTTACAAATTGCGTGGGTCCAGATCCCTAATGAGCAAGCCAAAGGCGACAGTGGCAAGGAAAAACTCCCTAAGATGGCAGGAATTTAGGAAGAAACCTTGGGAGGACCAAGACTCAAAAGGGAACCCATCCTCCATTGGGCGGCCCGCTAGCAATGTCCACATTCACAGGTCATGTATAGTCCAGATATATTCCAGGCCGAGTAGTCACAGTCCCTTCAGAGTCGATGAGCCTCAGGTGGGGGTTGGCATCAGCGCGTCCTCTTGCGATAATGGCACATCCGACCACGGCATCGGCACATCCACTGGCAAGCCAGACCATCTCCTAGATGCTTGTATGGGGTGGGTAACGGGAAAGGCTCGTCTTTCCTTGTCCCGGTATTTCTCGGGCAGCCATTGGGAAGAAGAGGGGCAATTAGTTCTATATGGAACATGTTAGACAAAGTAAATGTAAACATTTCTTGAGTGTGGCAGCGACTCCGGCAATTAAATTATTACAGCCTAGCTAAAGGGCAGAACCAGAAGGTAACACAGACTTGGGAGCATCCTGAGACACTGGCATCCATCCACTACACCGTCGACAAACTTGAGTGACCGCGTGCAGTGATAGGATGACAGCACCAGCGCCCAGTTTGCCATAAAAACCCTTTGCCCATGAACCCCTGGATCTGTTACCTTATCTAAAGGGGCACATTAATTACCAAATGCTAGATCAAACAAGTAAGTTTTCAACCTAGACTTAAAGATTGAGACTGTGCCAGAGTCCCGGACACATTCTGGAAGACTATTCCATAGTTGGGGGCCTTATAAGAAAAGGCTCTTCCCCTGCTGTTACTTTATTAATTGATGGAACTAATAAGAGGCCAGCACCTTGGGATCGTAGTGGTCGCTGGGGTTCATAATAAGAGATAAGCTCTTGGAGGTAGTCAGGAGCAAGTCCATGCAGTGCTTTATAAGTCAATAGAATAATTTTAAAATCAATACGGAATTTTACTGGGAGCCAGTGCAGGGCCGATAAGACTGGGCTGATATGTTCAAATTTCCTAGTTCTAGTTAGAACTCTGGCTGCGGCATTTTGAACTACTTGAAGTTTATTTATATTCCTATTTGAACATCCTGACAGTAACGAGTTACAATAATCTAATCTGGAGCTAACAAAGGCGTGTACTAGTTTTTCTGCATCATGCTGGGATAATGCATTTCTTAACTTGGCAATGTTACGGAGATGTAGAAAAGCTATCCTGGTAGTATTATCTATGTATTTATCAAATGATAGGTCAGAGTCGAATAAGACGCCGAGATTTTTGGCTACCGAGCCAGGAGTAATGGGGTAATCTGCAAGATTTAACATTAGATCTGGTATTTTCTGTCTTGTGGCCTTTGGGCCCAGAAGGAGAACCTCCGTTTTGTCACCATTAAGGTGGAGGAAGTTTAGCGACATCCAACATTTAATATCACTTACGCAGGCCTCGATTTTTCCTAATCTGGATTTGTCATCAGGTTTGGCTGATATATAAAGTTGGGTGTCATCTGCATAGCAGTGAAAGTTGACACCATGTTTATTTATAACTATTCCTAATGGTAACATATATAATGTAAATAATAGTGGTCCTAGGATGGAGCCTTGCGGGACTCCATATTTCACTTCTGAGTGTTTGGAGGGAATATTATCGAGCTCTACAAACTGATAGCGATTGGTTAAGTAAGAATTAAACCATGACAGGGCTGTACCGAGATTCCAACCCAGTTTTCTAACCTTTCTAGCAGGATCTTGTGATCTATTGTGTCGAAGGCTGCACTAAGATCAAGAAGCACTAATAGAGATACATAACCTTGATCAGAGGCAAGAAGGAGATCATTTGTTACTTTAACTAGTGCTGTTTCAGTGCTGTGGTGGGGCCTAAATCCAGATTGGAATTTTTCAAATATGTGGTTGCTGTGCAGATATAAGCATAACTGTTTGGCCACAGCTTTTTCTATGATCTTAGATATAAATGATAGGTTCGAGATGGGTCTGTAGCTAGATAGTACATTAGGATCAAGATTTGGTTTCTTGATCAGGGGTTTAATGACTGCTAGTTTACAGGATCTGGGCATGTGACCCATTGTGATGGATGAGTTAACTATATTTAAAAGAGGTTCGATTACAACTGGTAAAACCTCTTTGAGTAATTTAGAGGAATCGAGTCTAATGTGCAAGTAGTAGAATTTAACGATGAAATTATTTTCTCCAATTCTAGTTGTGGGAGTGGATGAAAAGCTTCAAGCTTTTCTTCTAATGCTAGATTTTGTTCAATATCAGCCAATCCAGATGACAAACCAGATGAATTACCTATAGAAGGATTTATATTTAGTCTAATATTCTCTATTTTATTATCAAAGAAATCCATAAATACATTACTAGTTAGGTTCCCTGGAATCTGATGTTCAGCTGGTTTGATTTTTTTTTGTAAGTTTAGAAATAGTACTAAAAAGAAATCTAGGATTATTTTTATTTTTTTCGATCAGTGAGGCTAGGTATGTTGACCGTGCTTTAGTAAGTGCCCCTTTGTATTCAATAAGGCTATCCTTCCAGGCACAGTGGAATACTTCCAGCTTAGTAGAGCGCCAGTTTCGCTCTAATTTACGTGCTATTTGTTTTAAATTACGAGTTTGGTCGGTGTACCAGGGGCGAGCTTTTTAAGTCTGACCTTTTTATGTTTGAATGGAGCTACTATATCTAGAGCTGATCTACAAGTATTCTCTAAGCAGTCGGTTAAACTGTCTAACTCCTCTGGATCTGTTGGCGAGTAGGCTAAAGTCGTTAAATCTGGGATGGTTTCAGTAAACTGTGTGGCGGTTGACGAATTTATCGAGCGTTTTAAACAATTCCGTGGAGACTGGCGGGTATTTAGGTTAAGATGTAGCTCGAATGAGATTAGATAGTGATCGGAGATTGCTGTGGTTTGCGGAAATGTATTTATATTAGCTACGTCGGTACCCAGCGTCAGAATCAAATCTAAAGTATGATTGTGATAATGAGTAGGTCCCGTGACATTTTGAATAATACCGACAGAGTTCAATATCGAACTAAATGCCATTTTCAGCGGATCCTCTGCCTTCTCAAAGTGTATGTTAAAGTCTCCTACCATTATTATTTTGTCACTACATATTGCTAAATTTGCTGCAAAATTACTGAAATCGTTTATAAAGTCTGAGTAGGGCCCTGGCGGTCTGTACACATTAGTGAGTGAGAGAGCTTCATTGTTTGTAGCCGGATTAGTTATATTAATAGATAGCATCTCAAAAGAATTGGAGAGATCATAGTGTTTCTGGTGGACTTCTAAAGAATTTCTGTAGATTATGCATATTCCTCCTCCTCTGCCTAACAATCTTGGTCTATGAATATAACTGTATCCCACAGGTGTGGCCTCATTTAAAGTTAAATATTCGCCAGATCGAATCCAGGTTTCTGTGAGACATAAAATATCAATTTTCTGGTCGTTTATAATCTCGTTCACAATAGCTGCTTTAGAATTGAGCGATCGAATATTGAGTAATCCGATTTTCAGATTGGTTATATTGCTACTAATAATCGGATGCGAGGTTTGAATAGTAGTTAAAAATTTTGGACGGACTATTTTAATTTTCCTATGATTGAATTTAACGCGGGGCACAGACACAGTCTCAATTCTATAGGAACTTGGTGACGCCTCTTGGCAGCGTGCAGACAGTCGGGTAAGCCGGTTTGTCTGCGGCCTGGTCGGGACTCTGGATTGTCAGCAGCTCCTAATACTACTCTGCCGACTAATTAACAGGCTATGGGCTATGCTGCAGGAAAGCAGGGCGGCGCCATCCCGAGTGGGGTGGACACCATCCCTGCCTAAAAGACCAGGCTTGCCCTCGAATATTCTATAGTTATCAATATAGCCCACATGATTTTCGTTACACCACTCAGACATCCAACGGTTTAACGCCGTGAGCCTGCTGTATTGCTCATCGCCGCGCCGCATTGGGATGGGACCAGAGCAAATTACTGCATCGGACATAGTCTGGGCCAGTTTAACCACCTCTTTAATATTAGCTTTAGTCACTTCGACTGCCGCAGACGTATATCGTTGGCCCCTACATGTATAACTATCCTGGAAAATCTCGTTTTAGCTAATAGTCTAAGATTGCCACTAATGTCCGGTGCTCTGGCTCCCGATAAACAACTGACTGTAACCGCTGGAGCCCCTAAAGGATTAGCTACTTTCACGTGCCGAACGATAGAATCGCCTATGACCAGAGTTCGTTCCTCAGTGGGTGTTTCACTGAGCGGGGCAAACCTGTTGGACACGTGAACTGGGGAGTGGTGTTCTGGTGGGCTAGCGTTGGCGTTAGCGTTAGCTGCAGCCCTCGCTCTCCGACTATGCCGCCGAGACGTCACCCATGCGCCCCGCTGTGAGGGCTCTAATACCGGAGTCGCGGAGGCACTAGCTCTCCCTGGCGCGTCCACAGCTACAGCTGACTCTTGCTCTCTATCCCTTAATAATGAGTGGACGCGGGCGCTCTAAACTTTCCACTTTTGCCGCGAGGGAAGTGACTAACTGGCACCTATTACAAATGCTATTACTATTATCAGCGGCGAAAGGGGCTAAACTAAACATGCCACACTCCGAACAGGCAAACAAACCAGCACCAGCCATAGATAAATTTTGCCCAAACAGGCCAAATACTTTGCAAAGGTCAAATAGGGGGAAAAGGAGACAAGGGCCCCAGCCTTGAATTGCATAGACTAGGCCACATGGAGATGGAATATGATAAGTTTGAAGGCCCCAAGTCAAAAAATGTTAGTGTTACATCTTTAACTGTGTACTTCTTTGGTACCATTTTGATATAACATTTTTGGTCTGTTCGCAATATAATATTGCATTAATATCTATAAACTAAATAGCATATCTAAATATATTTGTTAAAATAAGGCATAGAAGCTCAATGGTGGCATGGTCATGTGGGATTTTGGTTTGCCACTTGTAAAAATGTAAAAACGGCACCTGTGGGCCTGTAGTGTGCAGCATT
Organism: Brachyhypopomus occidentalis; assembly: GCA_020368025.1. Classification (NCBI taxonomy): domain Eukaryota; kingdom Metazoa; phylum Chordata; class Actinopteri; order Gymnotiformes; family Hypopomidae; genus Brachyhypopomus; species Brachyhypopomus occidentalis. Next base: position 417,831 of record JAGXOD010000148.1, read on the forward strand.
CATGGGAACATATATATTATGCAGGTGCATCTCATTAAATTACAATATCGTCAAAATGTTAATTTATTTCAGTAATTCAACACAAAAAGTGAAACGCATATATTATATACGCTGTGTAACGGCTGGCTCCGCCCCTGTTTCTGTGTCGTCCTTCTTGTCCCGCCCTGTTTTCTGGTTTCCCTTGTTACCCTTCTGTTTGTCATGCCCTGTCTTGATCGTTCTCAGCTGTGTCTCGTTTTCAGTGTGTATTTATAGTCCCTGTGTGTCTCTTGTCTCCCGCCGGTTATTGTGTATGTCTCGGTCTTTGTCACGTGTGCCATGCCCCGCTCTCGAGTTTGTGCCCTGTTCAGTTCTGTTAGCTTTTGTTCTGTTTCCGTGTATTCCCTGGCTTCCTGGTTTGTGTCTCGTTTCTATGTTTCGTTATTCTCCATGGTGTGTCAGTTACGCTGTGTCTTCTGTAGTCGTGTCTAATGTTAACCTACATGGTCTTCCCTGTGCTTAATATTACGGTTGCGATGTTTCCCTGTTTTCTCGTTGTATCGCCCCGTTCGTGTTTTGCCATTCGTTAGTTTTTTTCTAGTCGTGTATTCCGTGTTTGTCAGGTTGTATTTCCCCGCGCATGGTTTCTGTATTATTACTGCCCAGTTCGTTGAAATCCTGTTTTCGTGTATCTTGGTTTCTTAGTTCGTATTAAGTTTCTTGTTCATGGTTCTCCTGTCTGTTTAGTTTGTATCAGTTAATACTCAGTCGTCTTCGTTTATCTCTTTGATGTCATGTACTGTGTCTCGTTTATTTAATGATATATGTTTCCTCGTGTTCTTGTAGTCTCCCGTTTCGTTTGTATGCAAATAAATCATCCGTTTTCCTGCGATTGCGTCCCGCCCCCTCAGTCAAACCGTGACACACTGCTCAAAAAAATAAAGGAAACACTAAAATAACATCCTAGATCTCAATTAATAAAATATTTCAGTTGAAAATGTTTATGTATTACATAGTGGAATGTGTTGAGAACAAAATTATCAATGTAAATCAAAATTATTATCCCATGGAGGTCTGGATTTGGAATCATACTCCAAATCAAAGTGGAAAATCAAATGACAGGCTGATCCAACTTCAGTGGAAATTGCTCAAGACAAGTTAAAATGAGGCTCAGTAGTGTGTGGTCTCCACATGGCTGTATGACCTCCCTACAACACCTGGGCATGCTCATCATGAGGTGGCGGATGTTCTCCTGAGGAATCCTCCCAGACCTGGAATAAAGCGTCAGTCAACTCCTGGACAGTCTGTGGTGCAACATGGCATTGGATGAGAACAGAGAAAAGGTCTGTGGTCACCACCTGCAGAATCACTCCTCTCATTTATACCTGTTTGTTCCATTTGCACAACAGCAGGTGAAACTGATTCACAATCAGTGTTGCTTCCTAACTGTTCCCTTTGTTTTTTGAGCAATGTACATTTAACATGATTTATTTTCATTTAATTATAATCTCCAAAATGCTTGTGACCACTAACCACAACCTTGAACTACACTCAAACTAATAATGTGTGTTTGGTTCTCTATGAACTCCAAAGATGCTTTGCAGTAGCAAGATTTTTTCATATCAAGACATGGGCAATTAACTTATTATAGAGTTGTTGCATTTTCTGATGTTCAGAACTGTGTTCCTATTTACTAAATTCATTATTCTGAGATAATTTGAACTAAAACACTGAGAAATGTGGAGCTTTTGTTCCTTGACTCTGATCCAACAGCAATGGGGTGACACCACTATGGGTCACTGATTTAGCTCTTTTTTGCTGCAGTTTTTCAATGCTCTGTGCCATAAGCAATTTATTTTAAGTGCAAAGCAACAACAGGAGCAACACTGCCCCCAACAGCTCCTGTAATGTATTATTCTGCACCAAAACTTGGGCCAATGCAGTTCTACATTATACTGTTATACACACCGACAACAATCCATACTGATTTTTCATAACTGAAATCAATTTCTGTTTATTACTAGCCAACACATGATGATTTGCAATGAAGTCAAAAATACAATTACTACTAAATGCATCTTTAGCTGAGAGAGTTGGTGGTATGTTTATCCTTTACAAGACATCTTAACTATTAACTATTATCAGAGAATGGAGATTTAAGAACTGCCAGGACTCTCCTTATTTACATAATGATTGTGTGTATATGCTGTTATCAGCAAATCATAAAGTATTAAATTCTGAATTTCTAGTGAAAATACAAGGTTATATCACTGATGATCACACCATAAAGCTATTTATTCAAAGTGATTGCCATTTGTCAAACTATTCATTTTCTCATATCTAATACACAAATAATGTATTTTTGAATACACACACTTAATAGTAAACATGTAAATGAATCACACAAATATTACATCATTTGATCCTTTGACCAACATTCAGGCCATTCATCTACAATTATGTTAGCTTCAGATGTTTTTGCTGATGCTACATCAACAGGCTCCTCATTGCTAGTAGTGCAGTCATTAGCCTGCTGCTCCCAGCCTCAAGTAAGCACTGGTTCTAGTTGAAGCTGTTGTATCATTGTCTGACTTGTGCATTCTTTGTGTCCATTTGAATCCAGGCCAACATTGTCTTTCTTTGAAGACATTAGAATTTTGTTTTCCGTGTGCTTTATAGAAAGCGATCTTGAGTATGAGAAAGGAGCTATAAAAATCTCACTCATTTAGCATCACCATTACTACACAAGCAGTAATGTTACTTGTTTTAAACTCGGCTCCGATAGCATGGGTGAGCATCATATGCAATTTACACAGGTTATTATGCATCGCCCAGAACCTGATAAGTGCAGAAGAGTATGGTGTGCTTGTGAAAAGTGTTGGCATGCAATAAAAGTAACAGTATGCCAAAGAGTAAAATGTAGAAGTGTTGCTACCATTATGGTGCATACCCACCCACTCTGAGTACTGATTGTAATGGTGAAAAACACCCCAAGATCTAAACCTATTCTTTGTTATTACTGCCTCCTACTGGTGTAAAACTACATCACAGAACATATTCAGTACAAATGTCACCAAAACAGATTTTGCCATTTGACAATCTTTGGGTTTAAGACCTGGGGGGGTCCATGCGTTGTAAACATGTAACCGCTGTGACAACTGAACTATTACCTAGAATAATCAAAACCAACATTGAAAAAGAATGTTTCACATTTTATTTTCAAACATGATCAACATTTAATCCACAGTACAAGCTGAAATAGTAGTTATAGAAATGAACTCTTTAAATAAGGAGAAGTGTGAAGCCATGCATCTTCCCTTGACAGTAATCTCTGCCCAACAGAGTAATGTTTAAAATTAATGCTGTCATATCAAGATTTCCATCTGCAGTGGGAAGGCTGACTACTCTACAAAAAGTATAACTATGTATTAAATTAAAATATACAAATATATTACAAATGAAACAAACAAAAGAGACAGGCTTCATAGCAGCATTTAAGAGAGCTTGACCAAGACTGAAACTTTTACTAGGCCACTATGACCAGCCAATCAAAATCCACATTTTCATTCAACATCATCTTCAGCCAAGCTCTGGGCATTTGCTATCCGCTATGAAAGAAAAATGAGGTACACTTAGTGAGACAGTTGGTGCAGACTGAATGGCCAAGAACCATGGATCAAAGTTAACTTAGATTACTGTCCTAGAGGTGAAATAGTCACAGGTCACTGAACAAAGACCATTAACTTTGGATAATTCTAGGTATTGCTGTTGCATTCTTGCTTGTCCCAAAAGTTAAAATAAACAATTGGGGGGTTTTGAAGAATGCATAAAACAATTCTCTTTTCAAGCATATACTTGCCAACATGGCCATTACACCTGTTTTAGTTCTATAATTTAATACATGCCCTCTATAAAACTGAAAATAGGATGGATGTTTCGTGAAACAAAAATATGTGGTCAATGCACCTGGCTGATGGTGGGTACTTTGGTAATGAGCATCTGGAAGACAGGAGGAGGTAAAGTCTGCTGGAGGACTTGTAGGAGCTGCTGGGGCTGTCCACACACAGCAATAGCATTAGTCAAATGGTCCACACCTTTCTCATAGTCTCCTGAGAGGGAAAAACAGCCAAGTTTACATCAGTATTCAATATATTAAAAAAGCTTACATTTAAATAAGTAACATCAGTGTTGACTGTTACAATCTGAATTATCTAGCAACTCTGGTCTGTCCGTCCAACAGCATTCCCATGTATGAATTCCATACATGGGAAAAGACATCTCACCCTGTGCCAACAGCTCCTCCCCAAGCTGAATCTCATCAAGAAAGAATTGTTGCACAGCTCCAGGATCTTTCAGATCTGGTAGCTTGACAGATAAAAAAGTAAACAATTGTATATTTAACAGATTAATTTGGGCAGGAGGTTCCAGCACAGCCTTGCATACAAGAGAAAAATTACTGACATACCAACTGAGACCATAAGATCAGTGAATGAATGAATTTCCATGAATGCAAACAGATGTATATATGCTGTAAGAGACGTGTCATACCCTGGCTAATCCAGATTTTTCCTGAGAGATTTTTTGCTTCCTCCTACCTGGAAAGATAAATGGTAAGTAAAATATAGAGTTACCAACTTAGCCAGCGATGTTGGTAGGGTTAGTAAAAAAAACATCCGTTCTTTTCAAATAAGATTTCAGTCACTTTTTATGTGGTCAGAGCTCGGATTTGTAGCCATGTGACCATGAGAACGGTCAGATCAGAATTCTTGCGGATTTTGCAGTTACAAATCAGCATATCATCAAAACACTGGAATAACAAATTATAAAAATAACACGATGACAATTATATTAAAACTTAAAGTATATTTAAAAAAGGCTCAAATACACTAGCTAGCTAGCTAGCCAAAACTACTAAAATGACTAACAAATACTCTAAAGGTTAGTATAAAGTAGCAAGCTAACCACGACCCGCTGCTGCAAACGTTTAGAGGTGGTCCATGCTGAGATTCTGCAGGTTTATATAGCTAGCTAATAACATATAGGGGAAATCAGATAGTGTCTAAGTTAAAGTAAATAGCTAGGTAGGCCGTAACACGTATAGGCTATGCATGTTCTAAACTGGCTAACAGGTTAGCTATTCTCGGCTCGTTTACTGCAACCGTTTAATAAACATTTGGCCTCACTAGTACTACATATCAGGAAAACACGTTTTAATCATTTCCACAGCTGTAAGTTACTTTGCAGAGATTAACTAAAAAGTGAATTTCTACAGTAACAACGTTACCTAGGTATAATTGCTAAACTCAACAACGTGGTTTTGTAGCTAACTACCTTACGTTAGCTAGCACTAGCTAACCAGTTACACGGTTTTCAGTACTCACGTTCACGCAGTATTTTTTTGAAGTTAGGGTCACTTCTTCGTTTCCTGTCGAAGTAAACACAATAACCGATGAACAAAGCCCCACCGATGCCAGCTGCAATCGTACCCATTTTACTGCCCATCATTTCTGCTGAGCAGCAAGGTCGTTTGATCTGTTAGCAGCTTTGTTAACTTCAGAGGAAGGACCTTTTCATTACGTCACGGTGCAACGTTAAAGATCTGTGAGCTAGAATCGTTAATTATAAAACACATAAATAAAGAAATTTAAATAAAGAATCTTAAATGTTTTTGAACAGTTATAAAAATGCCCCCAAAATCTAAGTCTACTAATATTCAAAACCACTAATCATTCATTTTACGCGTACAACGGGGATTCATCACCACATTGCATTCGTTTTCTACCAGCTAAGATTAGCTAGCGTTATCTTGCTAGTGACGAAAAATTCTAGCAGTGTGACAAGTTTTCTAGCAACTAGTTAGCGTTAGCTTACTTTAGCACATGCATACCCTTGTAGTCTCATACTTGTGCAAGGAGGAGTATAGCCTAAACTCCTTATACATTTTACAGACAGGTATGAGTATTTTGTCAGACATGCCCCAATAAGGGTGTTCGAGTCTTGTAAAGTAGGCCTACTTCGTAGAGGTGCCCCTTGTTAGTCATAAATTGAGTGTTATGTCTGAATTTATCCTTTTTACATACTGTGTTTGAATCAATACCTCGGCTGCTGCTGATAATCTAGTTCTTTCTGACCAGTCAGCTTCAAATGTATAATGTGGCCACTTTAATAACCCCTAAAAGGAGAACATTACACCCCCAAAAGAGGACATATAGGGGACACACAACACACAAAATAAAACCATAACCAATCAAGCTAACTCAGCAAAACTACTTGCAGCACTTGTAGTATTTAAGTCATGCATAGAACAGAAAGCATGAAATGTATTTTCCTACTTCCCTACACACAGTCTAAAAATAGAATTGATATGACTACAGAGAGGGCCTTGGGGAGTTATTAGATTAGCATGTGGAAGAGAAAGCATTGATTTACTTTTCTTTAGGTTGTCTTTAGTTTTGACTTGAATGATGCCCAGGTAGCAAACGAGTGATGGCCAACTTCTGGACCACAGTTACTTTCATTTGGCCCACATACTGCTGTGCAATGATGGTTAGGATTTTGTCTGAATTCCAGAGCCAGAAAACAGCCACAACTTCAACATGGCACAAACTAGCCAGGCTAGTTTTGGTCCAAAACAAAAATTCCATAAAAGCATTTCACATGGTAAGCTGCATGTGGTTCAGAGTTCAAATGCCATGACAAACATTAAATTTTGGCTGCTACAGCTAGGCTAATTTTTGTCCACAATACAATTGCCCAGAATAACCTGTTAGAGGGGAATGTTTGTACAGTCATAAAGTATTGAGGAAGATTAATCTGTAATACTGTAATGACAACATCTGGTTGTACTACTAAATGATAAACAAACACCAGTTCAAGTCTAAATTTTTTCCAGTTTAAAAAATGTTTGATCATGATACTCAGTTCTCCTATCTGACCGTACTCCTACACTGCATTGGCACCCAGTAAAATTTTGAATTAATTATAAATCACATCTTCTGACCTACACAGTACTGAATGGTCTTGTCCCACATTACCATACCAAACACTTGGTCTGTCATGATATTCTGCATCTGCTTCAGTCAACAGTTAAAGGCTCTTTATTTGTAGGTAGAATAAGGAAATCTATCTCACAGGGCAGAGCCTTTCACTATAAAGCTCCCAAGGTATGCAATAATCTTCCTGTTCCATACACAGCCACAGTCTCAGTATTTAGTACTAATGTTCCAGCTAGCCCTCATGCTTGTTCCCTTCTGGCTCTATCATTTTGGCTGTGCTGGCATAGCTACATCTGCCAGAGTATACCCTTGCACATTATTATTTTACATACTGTAGTATTTGAATATGCCTAATAATTTGTCCACTCTTTCTGTCGAGCTACATTTGCTCCTCGTGTCATGTTGACTTGACATGTCTCTGCTGTTGCTTACCTCCCACCTCCACCCCATTCCTCCACTTCTCCACGGTGTTAGTTCTCTCCCCTCCCAGAACATTAAGAAGGCTATAGGCTGACTGAAATCTGCTAAATGGAAGGTGTTCCTGAGTTGTTCCTGTGCCAGATGGGTTTCGGACACACACTCATCAAGTTTAGAATAGGTTTTCTAGGAACCTCGAATTGACTTTTATTGTTGGTTTTGCTCCTGTTCTGAGCAGTGTCCAGTATTGTGCGGTCCAGGATGGTTTTCCCCTTCTTGGCTACAAATATGCTATTGTGTTTCGTGAAGGGTACGGTACAACAACCAAACGATTTAAGTGTGTCTATTGGTAATAAGGGAAGTTTTAAAAAAAAGTAGAAATGGGAGTTCCATGAAACACTTTATATGATAAGAATTTTGAATACAAGCTGTAACAGGAAGCAGTGAAAATTGGCTGATTTCCCAGTGGAGTTTGGACATTTTGAAGTTTGTTGAGGCATTTGAAGGGCAGACCTAAAAAAGTGAGTGACAGTAGTCAAAATTTAATAAACACATGAACCAGTGTTTCTGAAACAACAATTATGTGAAGAGCTAAGGATGGCAACATTGCAAAGGTTAAAGAAGGCTGATATGGTTAATTTGGAGTTTATAATTCACTGATAAGAATATGCAATATTAAATGATGTAATGCCAACTATATCATAACCAAAATCACTTGCCTGGCAAAAGCAGCCATGGACTCCACCAACATGGACCTTAATTTTCAATTTGTGAAAATCTGATGCCATTTAGTGCTTAATGCCTTATAAACAATGTATTAGAGTGGAAGATGAGAGAGGAGCAGGAGGTCGGGTGATACATTTGTGAGCCATCAGTATAGAAAGTAAGCTTACAGCAAATGTTAGAAACAAGACAAAGCACGTAGGTTGGGAGACTACTGTTAGGTGAGTTATACACGTTGACATCCATTTCTTAATGATCTGAAAATAATTTAATTTGGTGGAAGCTGAAACAGGAGCAGTAAATCAGTAAGATACATTTGTGAAAAAGTAAGATAAAAGTATACAGGATACATTTGTGTAATCAGTAGATAGTATATGGAAAAAAATGAATAGAAGTATATGGATAGAAGCTCTGTGTTGTAATGTGAACAAAAACAATTGAAAAAAAACAAATACTAGACATATGTATTTATAATTGAGAAGATCCACTTTTTAAAGATCTCACTGAGAAATCCAAGATTTGAGATGGGAATGTAGTGGAGTGGGCTTTTTGAGAATAGGGGCTTGACATTTGAGATACTTTTATCCAAAGCAGCTTACAATTCTGACCAAGTACAGTTTGAGCAATTGCAGGTTAAGGGCTTTGCTCAGGGCACCAATAGTGGTAACTTTGCAGTGGTGGGGTTTGAACCAGCAACCCTCTGATTGTAGGCTTGGCACCTTGACTACTGAGCTCTCCTTGCTCTTATCTGTAGGTTTTACCCAGTTCAGACATTAAGCTAGGTAGGCCAATGTTGCCTTTTCCTTCTATGTTTGCTACTAAAATCCCTTGGAATGCATTGCTATGGCGAATCAGTGCCCTGAGGTTAACGTGGTGGTTGATCCATGGTTGATCTTGATTGATCCACGTTCAATGATTTCTGTGTCCTACAATATTACTATTACATATTCTCTCTCAATGATGAAAACTCAAGGTAAAATCAATCACCTCAGATTTGTTATGCAAAATGGAATGTAGTATTTGAGGTTATAAATTTGAAGGATCTGTAAAATCAAGATTATATTGTATAATTATTGAATATTTGCTATCAGTATGAAATCTAGTTTTGTACTATATTCTTTAATTTTCCCAATAAGTTTGCTAGAAAACACCCATATCTTTTAGATTTAATGTCTGAGGTAGGGACAGTAGGGAAAATAGTGGATTTCTATAATAGATATAATTCGATAATAGATTTCTAGAATCTTATGGCTTCATTGAAATTCATAGAAATGAGAACAGAATGATGCTAGCGAGTTGTATTTTTAAGAAGCAGTGCGAGTGGACATGATCAAGGTGCTCATGAAACTGAAGGAGGTGAACAGTACAGAAAATTATGAGTTGTTGTAATAATAGAAAATAAATGACTTAATTATTGTCCATGGTCCCATGAAAAGTGAAAGCAGTGCACTACATGAGGGACGCAAAGGATTCTTTGTTAGAAAAAAAAATATATGTAAATGAATTACCAAATTTAAGTTAATACAAGAATGGATGACAAGGCTCAAGTAATGAAGCCAACTGAATTATTTCCCACTGTCATGAAAAATTAACAGTAGAGAATCTTTTTTCCATGTATAAATTCCTTCAGTGGATTATACTTTTTGCATTTGTGGTAACATGTATTCATTTAACAGTTTAATTATGTACCAAAGTCAAGATTAGAACTCACAAACTATGGCATTTATTTAAAACGGAGGATTTTCTGCTTACATTTGTACAATAAATTACACAATTTCCATCCTCTGATGAACCTAATAAATACGATAAGAGCTTTGCCACATTCTCACTCTCAAACGTGGTCTCAGAACTTTTCTGTAAGGATCCATAAAACTTTACAGTCCATGTACAGATTGGAAAATACTTTGAAATCACATTTAAAAAAAACAGTCTAATACAAGCACAATTTAAACAAAAAGAAATAAAGACTAAACGGGAATGAAAGAGCATGTATGAAAAGTGTGCTACATAAAAGTAAAACAAAAAGGGGAAAAGGACATGCTTTTACCTTAAAAAATGTACACAGACACTACAGTTAAAACAGTAAACTGCCTGTACAGAAAAGTACATATTAACAGTGCAAGATATTAAATAGCTTGACTCAAAACACACCTCTTAATATACAAATGTATAACAAAGGCATACAGTTACATACAAGTGCCAACCGGTACAGACCTTCAGGTTAAGGTACAATTGGGAAACTGTACAAAGAAAACACTGGAGGTGTTGTCAGTATTGTACACGTTTTTTTAAATTATTATTATAAACACACATTTATGTCATTGTAACTCTTTTCCTAGTCAGGGAATGCCAAATCTAACCAATGATTTTTGGAGGTGAAAATATTTTCAAGGAAAACATTACAAAGCACCACAATTGATTTGATCTGTGAAAAGCTGGGACTGGATCATATGACAGCTTTCCTACAGAGGTTCTGCAGGAAACAACTCCCTGTCTACTTGTAGTACATTTGAGTGTTGACAATATTGCAGCCAGCAAAAAATGAATCAACAGTGATACTAGCATAACCTCGAAGATAATTTACTTTCATAAGTCTTAACAATCATTGGCAAACGTCCTTATTTTTTTCAGTATAAAAACTGAATATAACTGCAAATGTAAGCCACTGGCCACACTATTTGAGTGACATTTTTCTCAAGAAATGAGAAAAGAGCTTCTTTAAATTAATGGTGAAAAGCAGGTGTGGTAAAAGAAAAGGGAAGACATCAGTATACAGCACGCTACATATGGACTAAAGCAGATTCTGTCACTGCAGGTGACTTCCAACAAATCTACCATTTTGTCATTGCACTGCCAAATACTGCCATATTAACCTTTGAAACCCCACTTACTAGGATTTTTTTTGTCTTATATATATATTTCAGTAGTAAAATACATTTAGAGTCCTGGCTGCCAGAAAAAGTAATTAATTCTCTATATGTACCCATCTACAATCATAATAGAAGATTCACTTTAGAAATACTGAATTCTACCTCTCCATTTATATTTTTCATATAAACATCATAAGTAGTAAACAGCCCTTGGCATAATGACTTTCATTCTTGCACTGCTCCTCTGTCTTTAATAAACAAGACATGTACATTTCAGAGAATTTTGCAGGAGTACAGACTCAAGTGGGTAATGCTTAAGGTGAACCGCCAATAAATATATCTTTCATAAGGCTTTTTTGTAAGCTTTAAATGTCATTGATTAACATTCAAACAACATTATAACTGCAGACCCATGCTTAATAAACTAACCCGTCGTACTGCAAAAAAACTATTTTAACTGCTGTGATCTTTGACGTGTTATTATTAACACTTATGGACACATACATGCATACACCTCTCCAGTTGTAGGTTTTAGGTAACTTTCAGCTTGACTCTCTCTTTCCATCATTCCCACCAAGTGCCAAAAAGGAACCTCCAAGGCACCACCACATGAATATCATTTCACAAAATGGCCATCAGTGAATTTTCTGTTTAAAACAGTCATCACTCCTAAAAAGCACAGCATAAAATATCATCGAATGAGAACCGGTTGTTGACACATTTAGACATAGACTATGGCTACTGAACTAAACTGATTTCTGGGGGCTGAGGGACACTTCATTCCTTGTTAGGAGACAGACGCACACCAGGAATAACAGAGTGGAACTGAGCCATTGTTACTCCAATCAATCACTGCAGTATAGCATACTTTCCACTTCACAGAAAGGATATAATCTATACCTACATTTTCATAATTATTGCTCAAACTTAAAAAAGGGTATTCTGTAAAAAGATTGTTTTATGCATTCTTCCACACCTTGTATCTTTTCAGAAAAAGTACACTTGAGTGCAATTAGCTTGCAGAGGAAACAGTTGTCAATAGAAAATAGTGCTTCTTGTTGTCTGGCTCTGTTTTGAATTGTGTTTTTTTATTTTTTTTCCCGTCCATTTAAAAAAAATTATGTTTATTTTTGTGCCCCGGTTTTTTGTGTCAGGTGACTCTGTCCATCAGAGTTTGGATCCTACAATATGAGGGGTAGGACAGAGGCTTGGCTGGGTGCTGGTTAAGTGCTCTGTGCTGCAGGAGGGACCTGTCTCTTCTCGTCACCTACACTCCACTGAGACTCCAGAGTTCTGTGATGAGCCAGAGACCGTTGGGTCAGCAAGCGTAAGCATGACTGCTGCTGTCAGTGAGCTGGATGATGGTGAGGATGATGACGACGACGAAGCCACCGCAGCGCCTGCTAAAGTAAAATTTGGATTACAGAACTGTTGCACTTGCAAAACGTACTTAAAAGTGCATTTGACAATATCTTGTGTTGCTTTACATCATGTTAAATCTTAAACAAAGTTCTTGAATTGTGTGGTAGTAAAAAGTGAAAGTGAGTGGTCTGATACAATAGACTACAGATACAATAGACAATGCAATGAGTATTCAATACTCATTGCATTATACACACAGCTACTCATACAACAGACTTTAACGATGCATCGACCTCCACTTGTGTTTTAATTGTGTGCACATTTCTATCTTAGTGTGATACTCTTGTCATCCAAACCATACTATCTCATCTCTGAAACATGGTTGCATGGTATATGCCAGAGATAATAGTTTGCTTGTCTTCACTGATTATGCAGTGCCTCAACATGGGTGGTGCTTTATCTTGCAGCAGGAAAATTACCTGCAACATTTACTAACTAATGAATGATGGACCTTCTAGGGCCAGAGTCTACAATAACTGACAAAATAGCTAAATCAATCATCTGACCTCAACCCTATGTGTTTTTCATATATTTCAGTACATAAAGCAAATGAGCAGAACCTGAAATGGCTGTATTATAGACAGTAGTATTAGAGAGCAAAAAATTGGTATGAAGAAATTCTGTTGCAGTCTTTGGATCATACTCAATTTTATTTAAGATTATGTTGAGTTTGTCCAAATAATTTTCGATCCCTAAATTCAGAGTACTGTGTGTAAAAAGACTGAGAATGTGAATACAATTAAATTCTGACTAACATTCAGCATTTTATCCTCAAAGTAATTGTCTAATTTAAAATTCATTTTGCTGGTGTACAGGGTCAAAACAAAAATTGTCACAGCTTAATTATGGCTGTCCTAATATCTTACATTAATACAAGAAAGAGAACTTACTTTCTCGTTCCTTTTTTTTCATACGTTTTCGTCTTCTGTCAATTGAGGCCACTTCAGATTTGAGGGAGAGATAGTGATTCCTGATGTCCTGCAGTTTCTCCTGAAGGAATGCTATCCTCTCCAGACTACTCATCTTTTCCAAATCCGCTGCAAAAATTGGAATAAAATTACTAAAGTCCAGATATTTGTAGCAATATATTTAAAAATAAATAAATCAAGCAGACAACAGTGTACTACAGGACACTTACACATTTGAAAACTCCATTTGTAGATGCGAGCACCTCGGCTATTCCCATGCTGCTCTTTAGACTGTGAGTGCTCCGAGTCGCCATGTTTGTGATATTTCTGGGATGGGGGTGCCCGGCTCGAGCACTTGGGTGGGATGATGGCCTTCATGTCAGCTGTGCTGCTCTTTGAGGTTGGTGATTTAACAGCACTCTCACTAATAGACTGGTCCTCACTGTCACTGCTGTTGGCTACAGATAGAGAGAAAAAATGCAAATTTGAGTTCTACACCTGATTTTGGCCTGATAGAAATTTAGTTATTAGTTATTATGTGACTGAAACTTGTTGGTCCTCCCAAGGTTTCTTCCTAAACCCTGCTTAGGGAGTTTTTCCTCGAGACTGTCACCCCTGGCTTGGTCATTAGGGATCTGGACCCATGCATTTGTAAAGCTGCTTTATGACAACATATGTTGTGCTATATAAATTAAATTGATTTTGACTTCTAAATTGCTCTTGAAAAGACTTATTTTTAATATTCTCCATTGTTTGTATTAACACTAACTCTTCTTTTCATTATATTGGTAACCAGAGTCTTCATAGACACTGACATTTCCTGAAACAACAAAAGGGGAGAAAAACAATCCAACTTTATGCCAATACATTTACTTTATTATAAAATTAATTATAAAAAATATTTACAAAATACCTTAGGTGAAGGTCACCTTTGGATACAATGGATAAAACTAAGCATTAGTGTATAACCACCTGATTTATGGTTCTTTTTAGGATGCAAGCACAGGGTCTTGTGACTTCGCTTGTGTTTTTTTGATGTTCCCCCTCCTTGAGACTCTTTTTGCCGCTTCTGAGTAGATGATGAAGCTGTGGACAAGCAAATAGTAAGAAAGCCAGGGGAAATACATTAGTGATAAACTACATTTGCATTAGGTTTTTAAGAAGGGTTATTTCTAAGGTTCAAGAAAATAATAAATAAATAATCTCTGAAAACATAGTGTTAATTTGTTTGTTGAGTGGAAAGTCAATTCTCCTTCAAAATGACCAAAGCAACAAGCATACAGAGGCTGAAACTACACTACACAGTCTGAATACCTTTGGCTTTCTGTTCTGTCTCTTGCTGACTGCTGCTGCTAAGTGTCAGGCTACAGTTGCTGTTGCTGGACAGATTGCAGTCAAAGGCTTTGGACGGGGATGCTGCACCCTCTTCCTGAGGCAGCTCCTGAAGATCACAGCCTACACTCTCCACTTCCACCATACTGCTGTCAGACTCGCTGCGGCCCCCAACACTCTCCTCTATTAGAGGTCCTGCTGGTGAGGACACTGCTGGAGAGCAAGAGGCCAAGGCAGAACTTTGAGTTGGTGGAGAGGATGAGCGGATCTCACCCAAGGCTTCAGCGGACTCAGGTGTGGTGGGTGGCGTGTTAAGGACAGAGTTGCTTCCACTGCTTGGACACTCCTGGCTCTTTTCCTGGCTTTCCTGGGGATCGTCCATTGGTTCACCCTTCTTACTGGGCTCATCCATGGCTGGCACTGCAGGCGGAGGAGAGTTGGCAGCCTCAGTGTCTGAATCTGAAAACAACTCTTTCAGTGTTTTCTTAGGCCACTGAGCCTGGATGCTGGACCATACATCCTTTTGGCCTTTGGTACGACAGCCAGGCACCCGTTCATCCATCCCAACAGCCATTTTGGCTCGCTTGTCAGTAATCTCCCAGAATCCTGAAGATCTGCCACCTTTGGTCTTCTCCTTCAGCCCATTATACTTCTTCGAGGGTGAGCCCTTGGTTTTAGGGTGTACTTGTGGTTCTTCTTTGGCCTGAGGTTCTGTAGGAGGACTGCCCTCATCTTCAGAGCTGCTGCTGGATTGGGTTCCTCTTTCATCTCCAGGACCTGTGCTTCTTTCTTCTAACTTCTTAGGTGAACTGCTGGCTAACCAATCCCCACCCCTGCTACCCCTCATTTTGCTTTTGCATTGGGGTTTAGGTGTGCGCTCATGTGGTCCTTCAACTTTTCTCCTCCTGGTACTGGGAGCCTCTCCCTCAGCCTCATACTGCCCCTTTCGTTTGCCTGTTTCTGGGCTGTCTTGACTGGGTGATTCTTCTGTGCCTATACTTGGTGAAGCCTTGAGACCCTCAGTGGATCCCCTGCTGTCCCAGTGTGGAGGTGTTTGAAGGCATTCTGGAGGACCTCCTCTTCGAAGGTTTGACCGTTCTGCCGGACCCCCTTCATCATGGTCTCCATCATCCTCCTCCCGCTCGCTGTCATCTGTGGAACTCTGGGACACTGCAAAAAATACATTAAATAAGTATGACTGATGGTGGATAGTTTCTCTTAGATCAGAAACCAATCTGTCCTAACAAATATGACATTGCGACAGTGTACATAACGGCAAGTATATGCAATTGCAGCAAGTTGACAGTGTTTCTGAAATTACCTTGGAGACCATTTAGACCAGAGGCAATCTCATCTGCTTTGCCTTGACTTTGCTGGATGATTTTATCATCACATTCTTCCATTTTGGAAAAAACATCAGAGTTTGGTTTGGAGGAGCTGTTGATGCGATTTTTGGTGGGAGAAAGGTCTTCTCTGTTATTTAATCTCTCTATTCGATCTCTTTCACCTTTGTTCTGCCCCAAAAAAGACAGATTAATTTCAATTAATTCAACTTTAATAAAAGTAATAAAACAAAAGTTAAAGAAATGTTTTGATATTTGAAAAAATGTCAAGGTTTTCAATTTTAAGGCACAGGAAATTTTATCCATGGTAAGCATCTAGTATTTACCTTTATTTTTTTTCGATGCTTTATTTTAGGAACATTCTTATTAGCTGGACGCACAATCTTGTCAGCTTTGATCCACTCATCATATCTAATGAGAAAGAGTCAGTGGTGTATTTATATTATTCTCAAGTTGAACTGATAAAATAAACATTATACAGCAATCACACCAAGAGCCAAAGTGAGAAAAAATTGTACCTCTTAAATCTCAACATTACAACATTAGGACACCACTCAGAGCGCAACACATATATAACTGCTTTGCTTTACGTTTATACAATATTAGGTTGACAAATGCCAATCCCTTTAATAATTCAGTTCAGGCTACAGAATGTTTTAACAGTCATGTTTACAATTTTAATGTAAATTGTTAAGTCCTTTTCTTCAAGAATAAAATATGAGAGCAAGAGAGACCACTTGTTTGATAAGTTTTGGCTCAAAAAAGGAAAAACAGCATGATGTGTCTAAGCAGATTTTACACTGTAATTCAGATTCACCACATTCAGTCAACAAGCATATTCCACAAACATGTTATCATGGTTTCTAAAGTGTCAGAGCTTGATGCTTTGTGGATAAAGTTACTGGTGTAAAATGAGTCACCTTGCTGCCTCTGTCTCCCTTAGACTCCAAGTCCACCTTCCCACTCTTCTGCAGTGGAAAGCAGTGTTCCCTGTTTCCACTAGCACATATTACTACATGAGATGTGCCCCATCAAAACCAGACACAGAGGTCATAGTGGAGACCATGATTTGTCTAACACCATATGGCCTTGAGACATTTCTTCTTGGGACAAATGCAACTTATAGATCGAAAAGTCAGCACTGCCTCCGTGTCAAACACACGCCTGATTTCTCAACAACCACTAGATGGCCACAATGAAACTCTGTACACTTTGCCTTAAAAGAGCCATGTCTGAAGTAGTAACTTAAAGAAGCATGGACAGCGAAACATCAGGGTATCACTAGAAGTTGGATTCTTCTGCAGGGGAAGCCAATCTACCATGTTTTAAGCTTTTGGAAGATTGAGATAGGAGTTGCCAGGGTCCTGCCTTACCTGACGTTCCAGCCACAGTAGTGCACCAGGTAGAGCACCTCTCCCCCCTCCAGGTCTGACTCTTTCACAGTGGCTTCGTACATCTTCTGATTGCGGCCTCGCCCATACCTCACCTGCACCTTCATCCCAGGGGGGTAACACTCAAACTCCTCCCCTTCCTCCCACTCCTGACTGCTGTCATCCCTGCAAAAAAAACAGTTCAGCACTTCCTTGCCCTAGGCCTGTCCCAGAATATAGCACATCAATCCTCCCCCCCACCCCCACCCCAGAAAGAAAAATAAAACAAAACAAAAAACCCTCTAAACTTATTGCCTTACAATCTTAGTATTTCTACCACCCTCTTTCCCTGACACTTGGTAAAATTCTAAAAATCCTTTATCAAGACTACCAGAGGCCACTATCATGGGGTCATCAGCCGACGATCAAAAACTACCTTGCACTACAATATGAAGCCTGTCCATTTAAAACTGAGGTACTTCAGGATAAAGGTAAGGTAACCTTATCTGGCTACAACTGTATCCTCCTTTTGCTCCTATTCCTCCTTTTGCTCTGAGAAGCAGTGCAGCATCCTGATACGTATAAGACTTGGTACCAGTGTACGTGTATTTACGTGTGTGGGTACCCTTGTGTGGGAGGGGGGGTGCAGAGGTAGGCACAGCAAAGCGCAGCATAGGGCATTTCACAATCACATTAGATAGCAGAGGTTCAGGCATAGTTAGACGCAGTAGATAGGGTGTTGCAGTCCACTACTGCAGCTGTACTAACTGTTGCTTCACAGACATGTCGTGACTCCTTGCAGCGAGAATGTTTTTTTTAAGCAGTACCACACGCCCCAGCAACTGCAGCAACAGGTTAGAAGGTGCTAGGCAGGACCCTGGTTTCAGAGCTTCCAAATTCAAAGAAAAACGGACTGAATGGAATACTATGATGCTAGCGTTGGGCTTTGGTCAACTGTTCAGGCTTGATCCCCACAAGCATGACAACTTTCAAATGTAATTCAAACAGAGAGGAATCAGAAGAGAAAGCAAAACAAAATCCTAGTTTCAACGGACGCACATCTCCACATTCGCTCATTCTACACATATTACTCGTATAGCAGCAAGCCTAATGAAGTGAACTTTTGAGATTTGAAGCCAACAGCACAAATTCTCCACGTGGTCACTTTCTGTAGCAGCAGTTCTAGCCCTAATCAGAATACTACATCACCAGTCTAAAGACTAAAACTAAGACAGATTTTTGGTAGGGAAGAGGAAAGGATGAGTACACAGGACAGCAATTTTGTCTTCAAGTATATATAATATACTTGAACCTGAGCCTTTGAATATACCTTAAACACAAAAATTCAATTAAGTTTTATTTATACATTGCTTCTATCAGACATCGTCTCAAAGCAGCTTTACAGGAATCCAGGTCAAGATCCTTAATCAGCATGCCAAAAGACAAGTGACATGAAAACAATCCCTTGGCAAAACAATGAAACCAATGTCCAAGAAATCTGGAGACCATCAAATATTGCAAGATTCTCTGAATCTTGACCTATGAATGCCAGCAACAGGCAAGCTCACTCCAACATGACCACGATAACACTGAAGATGAGTAAGTCAGATGAGAGCAGCTTCAGGAAAGTTTCAGGAAACCCTTCTAACAGCAAGGGGAAGTTGAGATTATGATCATGTACCACCACTGGTCAGTCACTTCATCATAGGTTTGACAAAATGTACCCTCTTTAGAAAAGTATTTAAGTAAACAAACAAATGCAAAAGAAATGAAAACAGGAAAAATGCAAATGACAGCAATACCAATACCAATACCTATATCTTGCCAACCCAACATGCTGTTTAACTGAAGGCGGTCATGCTGGTTCAGTAGGTTTAACAGAGAAAAGCTGTGATTATTCATCATGAAAACAATCACTGCAGTTTCCATTTCCAGACACTCCAATCTGCCTGTTTCTCTAATTAATTGTCCATTGGTACCGCTATAGCATTCTCTTTGCTGAATGAGGTTACAACCAGAGCAAAATTCCTTTTAGCTGTATTTTCAGCAAGTTGCACTGGTTCATCATCAGTAGCTGGGGATCTTTTAGCTAGAGCACACTTCAACCCCTGTTTGTCACTATTGCATCATGGAATTTATGAGTTTTCTGTTTCCATCTTGTTCCATTTGTAACCCAGTCAACAAGCAAACTATTTTGGTTTCCTTGGGATACAACCCAAGGGCTATCACTCACATTGTGGGTGACTGAGAATGTACCCAGGTCTTGCAGGTTTCACCTACCCTGACAGGTCCTTGCTCTGCTCCTCACATGGTTCCTCCTTCATGTTATCCATGCATGGACTGTTCACTGTTTGCCGAGCATCTTTTCCAAGCTCTTCATCTGTACCATTCCCTTCTTCATCACTATAACCTTTGTCTTCCTCCTTTAGATTGCTTGTGTCCACTTTGGTCCTGCAAGTCCCTGCTATTTCTGACTTCTCCTCCTATGAAAAAGAAGAACAAGCCAAATATATTAGTCTGCATATACACTATTCATTCATTATCCGTACCGCTTATTCCCGCTAGTCGGGGTCACGGGGGGGCTGGAGCCAATCCCAGCATCTCCGGGCAAAGGCAGGGTACACCATGGGCAGTTCGCCAGTCCACCACATGGCCAACACACACACACTCACACCTATGGGCAATCTAGAGTGACCAATCAACCTAACATGCATGTCTTTGGACTGTGGGAGGAAACCAGAGAAAACCCACGCAGGCACAGGGAGAACATGCAAACTTCACACAGAGCAGCCCAGACCGAGAATCGAACCCAGACCACCTTGCTGTGAGGCGACAGTGCTAACCACCACACAACCATGCCGCCTGCATATACACTATATTGCCAAAAGTATTCGCTCACCCATCCAACTGATCAGAATCAGGTGTTCCAATCACTTCCATGGCCACAGGTGTATAAAATTAAGCAACTAGGCATGCAGACTGTTTTTACAAACATTTGTGAAAGAATGGGTCACTCTCAGGAGCTCAGTGAATTCCA
The DNA here is from genome assembly GCA_020368025.1 of Brachyhypopomus occidentalis. NCBI lineage: Eukaryota > Metazoa > Chordata > Actinopteri > Gymnotiformes > Hypopomidae > Brachyhypopomus > Brachyhypopomus occidentalis. The sequence goes on from JAGXOD010000148.1 coordinate 438,227, forward strand.
GCATGGAACTGTGATAGGAAGCCACCTGTGCAACAAATCCAGTCATGAAATTTCCTCACTCAAATATTCCACAGTCAAAAGTCAGCTGTACTATAAGAAAATGGAAGTGTTTGGGAACGACAGCATCTCAACCACGAAATGGTAGGCCATGAAAACTGACGGAGCAGGGTCAGCGAATGCTGAAGCGCATAGTGATAATGCAAAGAGGTCGCCAACTTTCTGCAGAGTCAATCACTACAGACATCCATACTTCATGTGGCCTTCAGATTAGCTCAAGAACAGTGCGCAGAGAGCTTCATGGAATGTGTTTCCATGGTCGAGCAGCTGCATCTAAGCCATACATCACCAAGTACAATGCAAAGTGTCAGATGCAGTGGTGTAAAGCACGCTGCCACTGGACTCTAGAGCAGTTCAGGCATGTTGTCTGGAGTGACCTCCATCTGGCAATCTGATGGACGAGTCTAAGTTTGATGGTTTAAACAGTTTGGAGCTAGCCCCTTCCTCTTCCAACAAGACTGTGCACCAGTGCACAAAGCAAGGTCCATAAAGACATGGATGGCAGAGTCTGGTGTGAATGAACCTGACTGGCCTGCACAGAGTCCTGACCTCAACCTGATAGAATACCTTTGCGATGAATTAGAGTGGAGACTGAGAGCCAGGCCTTCTCATCCAACATCAGTACGTGACCTCATAAATGCGTTTCTGGAAGAATGGTCAAAAATCCCCAGAAACACACTCCTAAACCTTGTGGACAGCCTTCCCAGAAGAGTTGAAGCTGTTCTAGCTGCAAAGGGTGGACCAATGTCATATTGAACCCTATGGATTAGGAATGGGATGTCACTTAAGCTCCTATGTGAGTCAAGGAAGGTGAGCGAATACTTCTGGCAATATAGTGTACGTTTGCATACTACATGAAATAACAGGTTTAAACTGGACTGATAGTTTTATAGAGATGCAGGACAGTACCTTCACTAGACATGGGGAACTGGGGATCTCTGATTCTTGTTCAGGGTTCAGCTCATTGCCTAAATTGGCCAAGGCTGAGACAGTAGTGGTATTATTGGTCCCTGCTTCTCCATCAGCGCTGCTCTCCATCAGAGATGTTTGCTTCTCAGCTGCTTTAAATGGAAGTTCCATGCGAAATGTGATCCCCGTTGAGGTACAGTAGTCCTCAAAGCCATACAGATACCTACACAATACGCATAATTGTGACATGTTACAACACCATCGGAAAACATCTTATCTCTTGTTTTTAACTTTCAGACAAAGAAGAAAAAATTTATTCCTGGGGAATAATTGCAGACCTAACTGCAGTGTACTTTAGTAAAAGATGCAGAGATAGTAAAAACTATCAAAAGTAATTTTTTACTTAAACAAAAGTACAAACACAAGGTTTCCAGAGAAACAGAACACTTTGGACAGAGGTCCTTCATCAAGTTATATATATATATACAGTCGTATACGAAAGTTTGGGCACCCTTGTTAATTTTCCTGATTTACCTTTATAAATCATTGTTTGGATAAAAAAATTCAGTTAAATATATCATATAGGGGACAAACACAGTGATATTTGAGAAGTGAAATGAAGTTTATATGATTTACAGAAAGTGTGCAATAATTGTCTAAACAAAAATAGGCAGGTGCATAAGTTTGGGCACCCAAAAAAAAACCTTAACTCAATATTTAGTAGATCCTCCTTTCGCATTAATAACAGCCTCTAAACGCTTCCTATAGCTTTTAATGAGAGTCTGGATTGTGGCTGAAGGAATTTTAGACCATCCTTCTTTACAAAACATCTCTAGTTCATTTAGGTTTGATGGTTTCAAATGGTTGATGGTTTTGACAGCTCTCTTTGACACCACTTTGACACCACAGATTTTCAATAATATTCAGGTCTGGGGCCTGGGTGTTTTTCTTGGAGTGCTGTGTTCTTTTTCCTCCATGCATAATGGCCCTTGTTATGGCCAAATAACTCTATTTTAGTTTCATCAGTCCACAGCACCTTACTCCAAAAGGAAGCTGGCTTGTCCAAATGTGCTTTAGCATACCTCAAGCGGCTCTGTTTGTGATGTGGGCGGAGAAAAGGCTTCCTCTGCATCACTCTCCCATACAGCATCTCCTTGTGTAAAGTGCGCCGAATAGTTGAACGATGCACAGTGACTCCATCAGTAGCAAGATAATGTTGTAGGTCTTTGGTGCTGGTCTGTGGGTTGACTCTGACTGTTCTCAGCATCCTTCGCTTCTGTTTATTCGAGATTTTGCTTGGTCTGCCATTTGGAGCCTTGACTTGAACTGTGCCTGTCTTCTTCCATTTTCTCACAATGTTTCTCACAGTGGAGACTGAAAGCTGAAATCTCTGAGATAGCTTTCTGTATCCTCCCCTAAACCATGACGGTGAACAATCTTTGTTGTCAGGTCATTTGAAAGTTGTTTTGAGACTCCCATGCTGCGACTCTTCAGAGAAGATGCAAAGAGGAGAAAAACTTACAATTGCCACCCTTAACTACACTTTCTCATAATTGGAGTGACCTGCGTATGGAGGTCAAGGGTCACTGAACTTACCAAACCAAATTTGAGTTCCAATAATTAGTTCTAAAGGTTTTGAAATCAATAAAATGACAACAGTGCCCAAACTTATGCACCTGCCTATTTTTGTTTAGACAATTATTGCACACTTTCTGTAAATCATATTAACCTCATTTCACTTCTCAAATATCACTGTGTTTGTCCTCTATATGATATATTTAACCGAATTTTTTTATCCAAACATTCAATGATTTATAAAGGTAAATCAGGAAAATTAACAAGGGTGCCCAAAGTTTCGCATACGACTGTATATATATCAAGGGAACTGGCTAGGACTACATACTTCCTGTAGGCACATTTGACATTGTAACCCGCAGCGGAGTTTAATACAGGGATTCCCAGATCTTGATAAACTTGCTTCCAAACAGATCCACTCTCAATCTGTCATAAAGAAGACATAGATAGAAAAGGTGAATTATGAGCACAGGAGTAAGAAAACAGACACTCTGTTCTAGCAAGCAATAAATATAAATAAATAAATAAATAAATAAAATAAAATAAAAAAACATTCCCCACTGAAGTAACACAAATCTAAATGGTGCCCCACTCTCACCATGAAGCTTCAGTAACTAGTCTTTGGGTCAGTGACAATTCCAGCAGAAGGGCCTAAAAGCCACAACCCTTGCAAATGCAATGGTCATAAAAAGGGCTCCCACAGAGCCAAAGGAGCAAGCCACGGTTTGCCTTGGTTTTGTTTTCATCCAACTCCCAACACCTGAGCCGAGCAGTCAAATGCTGATTCACTGTTGTCTTTAAATGCTTCTTTCATATTTTCAAAGAAATTTGAAATGACATTTGGATAATACAGTGGTACCTTGAGATACGAGCAGACCACCAAAAAAGTTTTTGTGGTTTCATTTTAAGTAAAGAAAATGCAGTTTTAGTTTACATTTAGTGTTAAGAAAGAGCAGTTTTAGTTTATGTGTGCCTGCATCCTTTCCTCCCTCCCTCCTCCTCCTCCATTCACTTCCATTAGCCGCACTCGTTTGTCTCCAGGTCAGACATTTATTTTTTCATAATTTAGGATGGTTTGGGGATCTTTCACATGGCTGGAATGGATTCAGTCTATTTCAGTTATTTCAAATGGGAGAAATTTGTTTGATATACGAGTTGACTGACTTACGAATTACAAATTAAACTTGTACCTCAAGGTACTACTGTACTTTCAAATAATTATTCAATAATTATTATTCAATTCCCAAAACATTTATTTCATTAATGACATCAAATATCGGTCAAAAAAACACACTTACAATATTGTTTATATAAGTAATATTTTAAGTAAAGGCATAACTAACTGTAATGAGAATTTCATGTTGTCTCATGTAAGTGGACTATACAAAAACTATACCAATTCTATATACACTGCTCAAAAAAATAAAGGGAACACTTAAACAACACAATGTAAGTCCAAGTCAACCACACTTCTGTGAAACCAACCTGTTCAGTTAGAAATCAACACTGACTGTGATTCAGTTTTACCTGCTATTGTGCAAATGGAACAGACAACAGGTAGAAATCAGAGGCAATGAGCAAGACACCCCCTATAAAGGATATACAGGTGGTGACCACAGTGTATCTCATCTTTTTCTGGCTGATGTTTTGGGCACTTTTGCATTTTGTCAGTTCTCTCACCATAGAGTTAGCATGAGGCGGTGTCTACAACCCACACAAGTTGCTCAGGCAGTGCAGCTCATCCAGGATGGCACATCAATGAGAGCTTGTCAAGAAGGTTTGCTGTGTCTGCCAGCACAGTGTCCAGATCATGGAGCAGATACCAGGAGACAGGCCAGTATACCAGGAGACATGGAGGGGGCTGTAGGAGAGCAACAACCCAGCAGCTGGACCACTACCTCCTTTGTGCAAGGAGGAACTGGGGAGCAGTGCCAGAGCCGTGCAAAAAGACCTCCAGCAGGCCACTAATATCCATGTTTCTGCTCAAACTGTCAGAAACAGACTCCATGAGGATGGTATGAGGGCTCAATGTCCACAAGTGGGGCCTGTGCTTACAGCCCAACACCGTGCAGGGCGATTGACATTTGCCAGAGAACACCAAGATGGGCAGATTGTGCTCTTCACGGATGAGAACAGGTTCACACCGAGCACATGTGACAGACGTGACAGAGTTTGGAGACGCCGTTGAGAACGTTCTGCTGCCTACAACATCCTCTAGTATGACCGGTTTGGCAGTGGGTCAGTAATGGTTTCGGGAAGCATTTCTTTGGAGGGCCGCCCCGGCCCCCATGTGCTAGCCAGAGGTACCCTGACTGCCATTAGGTACCGGGATGAGATCCTCAGACCCACTGTGAGACCATATGCTGGTGCAGTGGGCCCTGGGTTCCTTCTGATGCATGACAATGCTAGGCCTCATGTGGCTGAACTGTGTCAGCAGTTCCTGCAAGATGAAGACACTGATATTATGGACTGGCCTGCCAGTTCCCCAGACCTGACTCCAATCGAGCACATCTGGGACATCATGTTGTTCCATCCACCAATGCCACGTTGCACCAGACTGTCCATGAGTTGACTGACGCTTTAATCCAGGTCTGGGAGGAGATTCCTCAGGAGAACATCCGCCGCCTCATCAGGAGCATGTCCAGGCGTGGTAGAGAGGTCATACATGCACATGGAGGCCACACACACTACTGAGCCTCATTTTAACTTGTCTTGAGGAATTTCCACTGAAGTTGGATCAGCCTGTCATTTGATTTTGCAATTTGATTTTAAGTATGAGTCCAAATCTAGACCTACATGGTATAATAATTTTGATTTACATTGATTTACATTGATGTTATTTTGTTTTCAATGCATTCCACTATGTAATAAATAAAGATTTTCAATTGGAATATTGTATTCATTCAGATCTAGGATGTTATTTTAGTGTTCCCTTTATTTTTTGAGCACAGTGTGTATGTATATATGGCATGTAACCCAAAAGCAGTGAATATGGCATGTAACCCAATGAATATGGCATGTAACCCAAAAGCAGAATATATCTAACAAAGCTAGATAAATGTTTCGTTAAAACCACTTTCGATCTTTATTTTTATCATCTTAGCCACAGGGGCAAAAGCTTTTTGAGTGCAAACTTTTTCTTGTCAGACAGTCACATAAAACATGGAAAGAACAATTTCTGTGTCAGTGTTAGATTATTCAATCATGCACACTAATCTGATTACAGCAGTTTTGTTGCCTAGTTCTCAGTGAGGAATTGGTCAAATTGTATTTAACACAATTAATATGAATAGAAGTAAATGGGTAAAAGGGATGACATGCTGCTTTTTAGCCCATTTCTGGAACAATGTTTGCAAATGAATAAATAGTAGTAAATAATAATAATAAAATAAGTATAAATAAACATGCTGCTAACCTATAAACTTTTCTTAACTAGTATCATGACTTACGTTTCAATTACAATTACACAATAATCCAATACTCACACTATCAAACCCTCCAAGCTTGTGCACCAGCCTGTAGAGCTTAAAGAGGTTAAGATTTCTGTAGCCTAGTACTGGCCTTTTGTTGATGGGAGTGCCTGAAGAGAGTTGATTAGAGACAATTAGCAAACTCATGCTTTATGCTATACAAACATGATTTAAAATGCATACAGTCCTTATAGTCTAAGCTATAATACATGTGTTTACTTGTATTTTCAACTGTTCAGCACCTAAATTCTGAAACCGTTGAGAGATAATACCACATCTGTAAACACCCATGCCATGATTTGTCAAAAACGTATACGTCTTACCTCTGTCTTCCATGAATTTGTATAATTGTTGGAGAAAGTTCTCCCTCTCTTCTGGGAATGGCTCCACCTCTTCCTGTACAACATATGTTGAATTTAGAGAGAGTGAATGCATGGCTACACATGAGGCCCCTCTCTTACACACCATAAAAAAAGATTAATCTGAAGTACCACTCATTCTGGTATAAGCCTATATGAAGGTGCAAAACTACCAGGCAGGGTCTGAAATTAACTGCCTGGTATCGCCTCTAATAACTGCCCCTTTACAATCAATCTTAGATTTGTAGTTTTTTTTAAGAAAAAAAAATGAAATCAATTACATTTTTAATGGCTGGTGATGTGTGGGTTGCTTATACAAACATAACTTCATTACCCTATTTGGAAATGGAACTGTGGAGCAGCACCAGGCAGCAAGGACATACATATGTACATACTCTTTTGGTTAGTCCAACAGCCGAGATTATTTATAGATAGCATAACGGGCAAGTGTTTTCTGAGTGACAATAAAAAAAAAAGGTCTGCTTGCACTCTGCAAAAACATCAACCTCTGCTCAAAATTACATCAATCCAGGTGAGTGTGGCAGTAAAATCACAGTGAAAAACACTGTTTGCACACTTGCAACCGCAATATATCCTAAGATTGGGTATGCAAATTATATATGAAGTGTCTTTCTGACTATTGCTGAGGAGATACCTGGCAAAAGCAAATTATTTAGCAATATGGCTGTTAAAATGCCACACTGCACCTCCTTGGGATTAAGACCAGAACAAGAAACCTCTGGCATTATCATATTTTAAAGGGGAAAAGAAATAACTTTTCATTATGGTTTAATGGCACATAAAATTAACTTCTGTTAATTTATTTTTTCTGTCTTGAAAATAGCATGCCAGTTTTCTAGCAGCCATAGCAACAGATAATTTCAGGTACAGCCAAAACACGACAGATCATCTTCATCGTGACCGATGGTTTCAAGTCCAAGGAATATGTAGCATATGAACTATACAACATAATGTAATTCCATAGTACATTTGGACAATCCACATGGGATGAGTAAATGAGAATTCTCACCTCTTCCTCTTCACTGCTACCATCATCCTCCTGTACCTCTTCTTCCTCTTCTTCATCCTCCTCACTGCTGGAACTTTCATCCTTCACCTCTGTCCTCCACGTGGTAGGCACAGTTCCATTTCTCTGGAAATCCCAAGCTGCATCCAGTGCTACATTAACCCACGCATACAATCGTATGCACATACACACGTATGCACATACACACGTGTGCACATACACACACACACGTACACACACACACGTACACACACACACAAAAAGGAAGTTGTACTGGGCAAAGATTATCTCAAAACAGGATCACTATAAAGCTTATGTTTATGATGATAGGTCTATCCATATAAAGTAAAAATGGGAAAAGCTTAACAGCATATCACACAACTGAAATGAATGTGACAACAGCCAGTCAGTTCCTATCCATTTCCTACCACAAAACATTCTTTGAGGTACCAGCACTGAAGAAAGCTGTGGAAATGAAGTATAAAAACAAAACAAACAAAAATAAAACCTACTGGCACAAAAAATGAGGGGCACAAAATTGAAAGAGGACTCATGACATCACCCATACTGAGGAAACTGTTGGCAAAAAGATAATATGACAGTGATGTGGAAGGGGTTTGGATATATGAAAAGCAATGAAGTACAGATTAAGAAGTCTGAAAAATATGTTGGTGGAAACCAAGACAGGAACCTCCTTTTCCATTACCTGAAAAGGTAATCTCAGCAAATGAACAGAGTATGAAAATGCAGGCCATATTTCATGCTATTTCATGCTATTAAGCCTAGGTCTAGTAGTGGATGGAGTGAGGAGACCCATCTGGTATGAATTTTATAAGCCTTGTTATAACTGTTCTTTAATAAAATCAGTCGATATGATCAACAATAGTATTCTTGATAACTACAGAAGAAATTCAAAGTTAGGTCTTTCAGATATTTTGAGAATGCGATCAAACTGACAAAGAGAAACAATTTCAGAAGCATTGCAAGATAGAACGAAAAATATGGAATACATTTTGCACACACAAAGGGATATGATAGGTTTTTGTTTTTCATTCCAAACCCATCATTTACAATCGCACATTGAACAACCTAACCAATTGCTTTAGTACTGAAAGCGAAATGGACAATGTATAGTTTTGGCCATGTTGGCAAAGAGTCTATGAAGAGGCTGAACCTTTTTGATCCAGCCATTTGATGTATATAAATGCTGCTAATGTTAAAAATAACATGACTGCAGCTTATCTATGATGGAATAAAAGATGTTATCTATATATAGCAATGCGCTACCTATAGGGGGCAGAAACCAAGGTGACTGGCAACATTCAGTATATCTCATATTAACAACTTTCAAATTTGTTGTACATCACTGACATGTTAACTGTCACTGTGCTTTGTATGCACATCAACCTTTCAGCAACTTAAAAAAAGAAAGAAAGAAAGAAATGAACATGCATCTTGGTGTGCATTTAAAACTCACATGACAAATCACTTTGCAGTGGATCTGATGAGCCAATACAGCTATACAGAGGGGTATACATGTGGGCAGGTGTACATGCCAAAATGTAAATGATCAAATAAGAGGCTTAAGGCTTCTTCAAAATCAATTGCTCTCAATAATTTGCCTCTGAAGATATAATACAACATTACAATGTATCTGCCAAAGGTTGCTTCTGCAAGCCTACTGCCAAAACAAAAAGCTTTCACTGTTTAAATGCTCTGAGAGGGTGTATGCAGTGGCAAGCCTGGACTCTCTGACCTGGCTTGAGGCTGGCATCTGCTCTTGGAGCCATCTCACCGTCAAATTCATGAACGTCCTTACGCAGAACCGTTTGACTGAAAGACGAAACATGTTGTTAGAATTTACTTGTAATAATAAAGTGAATGAATGAGCTCCAATGTCTCTAGCAAAATGATGAGAGGTCTGGAAAATTAAAGTTTTATTCTACATTTTCCACTCAGCAGTGGTTTCATGCTGTTTGGATATACATAGCCATAGAGTAATTAAGTTAATGAATTTAGAGAAGTGCTTTATTTGTTTGGTTATTCTTTCACATCTCATTTTCTGCTGATATTGATCCAATTCTGATATGTGGTATCGGACGGGTGCCATCTCTTCATACTTCAAAATTTGACAAAATGTTGGAGTTCCATAGAACTTACTGAAATGTAGGAATGAGGCCTTATTAATGTAAAAAGCAGCTTTCTTAAATTATTAAATAAGATTTCAAAACTAATCTTCTGCATGCAAGTTTTTCAACTGAAGCAGAAAGCACCACCTGTGTTAAGTGTTAACACTTATAAACCTTTCCGATACCCAAGAACACTTTACAATCAACACTCTGCTTTTACATCTAACATACAGTCAGTCATACATATGCATTCCACACATGTGGGAAGAAACCAGAGATCTTGGAGGAAACCCACACAGGCACAGGGAGAACACTTCAAACTATAGAATATCAGCGTAGAACATTTTTCTACAAGTCCATTTCCGATATTAACCAGCTTAACTATCCACGCTGACAGCTGATAACAGTTACATTTATTACACCATAGACACTTCTAAAACTAAACAATGCACTCAAATCCATAAATCCCAATAAATACTCTGGAAAGTACTGCACCAAGGCTGTTCAGTGCCCCAAACACAAAAAAAGTGTTTTGACATGTTTTTTCTGATCTCCCTGTTTAAGAGAACTGAATATCCCCATTTTAAACAGAGGCTCCTTCAATTAGAGTCAAGATTTTTAGGACTGTCGACAATTCGATCTCAAGCAAAAATAACTGAAACAATTCTGTATAGTTTGCATTTTCTCTCGTTTTCCACAAAAAAGTTGTAGTTCCCACATTAACAACCTGTTTTTGATTTTATCACACATGACATCACAACCATGGAAGAACAAAGTGAACAAACAAAGTGAACAAAGCACACATATTATTTTTCCATTAGTGTAAAAGCTCTCTGTTGGTGGCAGCTAAACTGAGTTTAGAGAAGGCTGTGCCAAAACCAGCACTTGCCCCAGGCATCCATCATCAGCCCATTGCCTCTGCCTCTGCATAGCTATGACTGTTTTTCTATACTTTCCAAGAATTTCAGTCTGACTTACTTCTGTCACAGGAAAGTACATGCTCTGGTCACATCTTGTATAGTAATAGTCATACTTCATGGGCAGTTTGCCCAACAATGATTAAAAAAGTACCATAACATTTAACCGTTGCCTGAATTCAGACCACTGTCTGAAATCAAACTTTTAAAGGCTACTCACAACTTCCCATCCTTGAAAGAGCGGACAAACACACTGTCTTTTTTCATCGTCACATCCTCATGGCAATCAGGAGAGATGACCTTAAAAAAAAATCAAAAAAGCAGGGAAAGTAATTTTTGGAAAGTATATTAACACATTGCTCTTTATTTTAGGAGGCTGCTCAAAGGTCAACCCCTTACAAGGTACTGGATTGGTCTGCCAAAAGCATCGTAATATGAAGATCATCATTAAATGGTAAAACAAGGGTGACCAACCAATCTCTCTCATTTAAGAAGCATTTGGGAAACAGGGCCCCATTTAATTTTAACAATCAAACAAACAAACAAAAAAACATTATGACTGGAGCAAGGGTTGTTGTGAGGTGTGCGATGGACATAGCCATAAAACCAGGAATCATAAAATAACATTTTTTTGCAAAACCGATAAATACACATCACTCAATAACTGATGTGAATTACCATGAAATTATTCCATATTTGATTAAAAGTGTGCCGATGTGACAGACCTTGTTTTGTCATCTGTGATATATTTAGTTCATCATACATTACAAATTGGCTTATGCAAAGAAAATTTGGAATAAAACTTTTAAATAAAAAATTAGGATTTCACAAACTCATAAGTGGTCATCGATAATTTTCTCCCTCATCAGGGTGTTAAAAACTGCTTAGAGATTTGAAAATTCTTTGCTCATGCTAAAATGACAAGCACTTGTTTTGTTATCTTTGCTCTGGTCAATCATACATTGACAAATGAACTAGGCAAAGTAGTTGAAAGAAATTTAGTGGCCATCCATAATTTCATCTCTTACCAGGGTGGGAAAAGGACATGACACACATTTGAATATTCCTTGCTTGTTTAGGAATATGCAAAAGTTCATTAATTTGAAAGGCAGTTCACATCCATATGTCAGGTTAACGCTGTAACATGTATAGCTGTTTTTTTATCTTCACTATTCAGGGGAAAAGTTCTCCAAGGTTCATAGTTAGAATGTAGCAGATTCCTGTCACATCTTGGTCACTGTATCTTCAAAATTGCAATGGGTACTATCTACATGCAAACAAGCTCCCTGGAACATTTATCAAAAGCTTCCTCGGCTTCCATCAAACCTAAAACAACAAGTGCATGTACTTCACTGAACATCATTGGGGCTTTGATTGTACCCAGTTGTTTGATCAAAGACCAAAATACACCAGAGACCAAAACATGGCCACAAATATGAGACATGGGCTGGGTACAAAACGAATGAGGAGTGCTCATACAGGAAACGACCTCCGTCCAACTACATGGTAGTACCATACTCCATTTATGGTAGTAAATACGAGATACAAAAACTATAGGACCCTTGTTTAGAGAGCTTGCTGTTTCAAACTACTCTAAGCATTATTTGGGGCAAATGTCTACAGTTCATGGTGAACTAACGTATTTACCTGAACAAAAATGGCTTATTGACCACAAAGAAAACTTTTGCAAAAGTCATCTCTTAAACCTGTAAGTTATGTGAAGAGGTCAAGGAATCTGAAGAATCTACATATGTTTTACAATGCAAAACTTAATTATTATATCAAAATATTGAGTGCTTAAGTACCGAATTAAGTACCGAATTCATCAATACCAAATATTGTTTAAGATATAAGGTTTCCTCAGCACTGTCACCTTTGGCTGGCTCACTGGAGGCTTGTACCCAGGCATTTGTAAAGCTGTTTTGTGAAACAGCTGTGTAAAATACTAAATAAATAAGCTTTGATTGAAGTCAAACTACTAAATTACTTCTTAATAGGGCAATATTAATAGATATTTTGCTACATGTTCATAATAAATAATCTTTGAAAGATTGATAAATAAACCAAACCAACAAAAATAAAAATGTTACCTTTAATGTTGTTTAACCAACTCTCTGTATTTATCAAAATATTTCTATTTTAATCAGTTCCAGTTTCATAATTTAGTTTTTGTTGCTTTGTATTGCCAGAACAAAACCTTGGGTGGAGGGCGTACACAAGCCCAGCACTCCCTAATAAAAACAAATACACTGCAGTCATCCCATCATTCTCCTTGCTATGCAGGCACACTGGAAGGAAACATTGTAGCCAAAGACATGCTTTGTTTTTTTCTTTTTCAAATTTAACTCATTTTATAGAGAACCTTTAGATGGTGCTAGAGAGCACAGCACCACTAACAACAACAAGGAGGAAGAGTCACTCAAAACTCCCTACAAAATTTATAGATGCATAGTCCTAGTTTTCATACTACTTCTGGAGTACTGGACCTACTGTAGTAATACTGATCAGTAACAGAATAATTACAGATTATTTAATAAATACAGAACTTTCCATTTCTGTGAATAAATATTTTAAAGCTTCACTGACACACTAGTTTTGTCAATCACTCTAAAGTCAAAGTCAAATTTATTACAACTATTATGTTGTGCTTTTTACAACACATGTCACAAAGTAGCTTTACAATCGTATGGGTCCAGATCCCTAATGAGCAAGCCAGAGGCGACAGGGGCAAGGAAAAACTCCCTAAGATGGTAAGAATTTAGGAAGAAACCTTGGGAGGACCAAGACTCAAAAGGGAACCCATCCTCCATTTTGCGGCCCGCTAGCAAAGTAATAAGTAAACATTAATAAGTATATTTTCTTTATTATTTGGACTTTATATATATCATCTCGCCCTTGGTGATCATTTATGCTTTACAATACTGGACTGGTTTGAAGACTGAGGCTTACCAGGGCAGGATACCACATCATCTTCTTCTTGTCCCCTGAGGCAAGGCCTTCCACATATACCACCTTGCCATAGAGCTCCTCATTCTGTTGCTGGTCACCTTCTTCTTCCTCACTGGATGATGAAGAGGACTCTTCCTCTTGACTGTCATAAAGGGGAGTTACATATGCCAGCATTAAACAAACATAATTCACAATCTAAAGCATCAAATCAAGAAAATATACATGTGTATAGAAAAGGACTACCAGCCTTGGACAAACATTGTTTAGTGACAAAGCAATGCTATTATAAAATCAATACGTCCCTTCCCATCACTGAATGGTTAACACAGATGTCAGCACAAATAAGGCTTTGCATCTCACTGTGTGCTTCGTCTATTACAAGTTGTTGAGCCATGTGCCCTTGCCTACAATACCAGCAGAAAGAGGAGCTCCCTGTTCCTTGTCCTCGTCGCCTTGTTATGGATAAGCGTAATTGCTAATTATGCTGCGCCTGATGAGGGGACCACTCACTCGCCGCTGTTCGATGCGGCTCTTGGCTAAGAGTTGGCGCTGCAGCAGCCTGCGCAGGCAAGCCTGGCTCCTTCACCTTCCAGGCGGTAGTGCAACAGCCTTCAGCCTGTACATCAACACGGCCCAGTTAGCCACACAGCCTTGAGAAAGGGCTCGGCTAATGGACGATCCCACAGGACATATGACGTCGCGATTAATTTAAGATTATATTTCTAACTGTGACACAGAGATATGTGACACAATATTACAAGAACGATGGAAATGTCGTGTTTTTTCTACTTTGGCTTTCTCTTTGTTTACCTAAAGATCTGTGGGTTTGTTCAAGGAGTAGGTTCACATTTCTATGGTAAACTCTGTTTGATAAGACTCTGCGAGTCTTACTTCCCTAGAGAGCTGGGAACAGGGTGAACATATGCCTTTACTCAAGGTGTAAAGTGATTTTGTGTCTGGTACAGGTTCACAATACTGAGTCTGTTAAAGGTGCTTCACAGGTGTGTGCATGCACACACAAATACACAAGCATTTCCAGGCCATGAGAGGAGAGCATAGAACTGCAAATTGCAGAGCCATCACTTCGGAGTGAATGAACATATTGTCAACTCCTAGGTGATCATAAAATATAATGGTCCCACCTGAAAATTATAGGCTAAGAGCTCCCGCAACAGTCAAATTTAAAAACACAGCAACCCTTAAAAATCCTTTAAAGTGCACTGAGCTGGTGTCTTAAGTTTTCCTATGGTTATTCACTGTTGTCAGTGCAATTTAGTGCAGGAATAGATTTAATCCATGTTAAATGAATGCATTTATTCTGAACCTTAAATCAGGATTACATTATTTAGCATTACTAACAATATGCCAGAAATTCAAAATACCAACCCCCCCCCCCAAAAAACAAACAAACAAACAAACAAACAAACAAACAAGAAAAATACTTGCATGGGGCTCCCATAACAGTCAAACTTAAAAACACAGCAACCCTTTAAAATCCTTTAAAGTGCACTGAGCTGGTGTCTTAAGTTTTCCTATGGTTATTCACTGTTGTCAGTGCAATTTAGTGCAGGAATAGATTTAATCCATGTTAAATGAATGCATTTATTCTGAACCTTAAATCAGGATTAAATTACTTAGCATTACTAACAATATGCCAGAAATTCAAAATACCACCTCTCAAAACAAACAAAAAAACCAAAAAAACAAAAAAACAAAAAACACTTACATGGGATTTGAACGTCGCCCCCCGCGGTTTCCTTTTTTGCCAATGACAGGTGTTCCAAAGTGTTCAGGATTGGTCAGAGGAAGCCTGTCAAGTGTCTACACCCATAATAAGGGGGACAAAAGACATCAAGTAGATGTCAAGATCAACCAACATCCATACAGAGTTGAGTTTAACCAGAAAAGTACAAATATTTATAAATATTACCATGGTAGGCAGATTAATAGAAAACAGCTTGTTCAGTGGTTTCATACCACATTCCTGGCTGGCCAATTATTCTTGGTGTTAATGAACCATCCCTAATTAGGTTGATTCTAAATGTCTGTAGTCTTTGCTGAATTTCAGTCAATAAGTGTATGTTCTCTATGTGTACAGCGATCTGTTTGGAAGGATGGACACAAATAATGCGACCTCGCTCTCTGCAAAGTGACGTGCTCCTTTAAGGCAGAGCGAAGATCGCCTCAGGGTCTTCTCATCACCATCATCAAACACTGTAGAAAACAATACATACAGGAGTGTTATCCTGAACCTAACAAACATGCTCATGTACACAAAACATACATATCCATATAAAAGGATTTAGACCTGGATTCCTATAAGACCATGGCTGTTCTTAAAAGTGCTAAATGAACAAAAATTAACTGAACTGAATTCATATACACACATTCAAAAAGAATAAGGCAATTCCTCTTACACCATTTCTAATATATAGTGTAGTGTGGTTTTATCTACAAACAATATTCACCTTTCTATATAATAAAAACTTAAGACTTTTGTTATCTTGCCAACTTACCAACAGTATACAGACTAGCGTCTGTAAGTTTGTTGATGGTGGCTTCTTGATATATTCCATCTTGGTTTTTCACTTCAACCACAGCACCCACCTGAAAGTCAGAAAATTACTCCAAACCCATTTACAGTGCTTTCACTTTGTGATATCACATTTTTAACATTTGGAAATTGTTTTTTGCTGGATTGACATTGTTAAGTATGAACTTAACTGATAAGCCATGTAAACCGATTTGCCTTATTCATTGTAAATTACATTGTCCACTTATATGGACAAGTCTCATGTGAAGAGTCCTTCTTTTATGTGTCTATGATTTATCCATCGTCCATTACATAGTAATATGCTGAGGTTTGAACAAAACATCCAGAGCAAGTGAGAAAATGCAAAAATATCCCAAGCCAGGAGAGGTTTTTTTTACATACAGGTCAGTGCAATCTACTCTATTTAAATGCAGCATGAGAGTTGGCAGATAAACGTAATAAAGTAACATAACATTAAAACTAAGATTAAATGCACACATTTCTGACCAACCCCAGCCTACTTACTATTGATATTTTGCAATTCCTGGCTTTGTTCAGATGAAAATGATAGCACTACAAGTCCAATTGTTCCTCCTACTTATTTAAACCATAATAAGTCACCATTCTCAGTGATTTGGAAATCTTCTCTGGATCGATCTGTACCATCAAAAGGTTTAATTAAATAGCTACAATGCCTACTATTAATGAATTTCACTACTGATGTTCACTACTTTATAGTAAACAGGGAGGATCTTGAATAAGCTGTCAGATAAAATGCACCAAAAGATATGGTGCACACGATGTTGATATATTATTTGTTTAGTTACATATTTTTTAAACCCCAAACAGGAAGCATTGCCACTAGGATTAAAATATACTAGGCTTAAATGCTCACAAAGCATAATAAATAGGCATACACTGTGGACTAATAGCACTGCTGTTCCTTTGGTAACTGAAGTTTTAAACATGTCTGCTTCAGAGGCTCCTGATTTGCGCTAACAATGCATAATGCCATATTCCCTCCTTTCCTATTACCCAAATAAGTCTTCAGGAAGACAGCAATTATGATCACATGTATAATCAAAGCTATGGAGGCAAAATGGATTTATTTTTTACTATTTCATGTTTGGTTAAGATCACTGGAAACAGGGGCAGTCATGGTCTGGTGGTTAGGGAACCAGTCTTGTGACCGGAGGGTCGTGGGTTCGATTCCCAGGCCTGAGGCCATGACTGAGGTGCCCTTGAGCAAGGCACCTAACCCCAACTGCTCCCCGGGCGCCGGGCTAGGGCTGCCCACCGCTCTGGGCACGTGTGCACCACAGTCCCCTAGTTATCACTAGTGTGTGTGTGTGTTCTGACTGCACAGATGGGTAAAATGCGGAGGACAAATTTCGATTGGGGTGAAAATCACAATTGACAATGTGGCTTGACTTAAATAAATAATAACTTAAATAAACAGAGTTTCTAAAACCTCCTCAATCCTTTGGTGACAAGAAGGAAGACAGAGAGATTAAAAGATAAATTGAAGAAACTTGTAGTCAATAAACCAAAAGCCAAATCAATACTTGTACATTACTTCAAATACATTATTAAAACCAAATAGGTCCCTTCACCTACAGGGATCCTATATATTTAACTACCTATAACTAGTCTAAAGCAGACTTTCTTACCTTCAGAGTTCCTCTGATGTGCTCATCATGCACCTCAGCAGTGGAGGAGTCTGGTTTGAAGGTCACCTGTAAAAGAGGCCAGGTGGCAGAGGTGGTGGGGATTCAGTGTGCAAAAAGTAAATAAACAATCACCTGAAATGCCAGACAACTATTGATCTGTTATACCACTAACCGCTTGTATACCACTGACTCTGGGTTCCTGCCATACCAGTGCTGTGAGCAGTGAGGAGATTACAAAGAGAACACTTTGCCAGTTGATGTTCTTTATGTTCTGTTTATTTTAAGTCTTTGGATTTTTTAAAAAGCACTATATAAATATAATGCTTAATAATAATTATTATTAATAATTTAAAAAATATTATTATTATTATTATTATTATTATATTGGAGACTCCAAGTATGAAATTCTGTGTTATAAGATTTCAGTTGATACATCTGACTTGATCAAGTCTCTTTTTCTACTTCCCCTTCTCCTGGCTAATGAGATAGCAGTCCTTACACTCCAAACCAAGGCACCACCGTCTAGTCTGCTGGAATACCAAACAGGCTCTGGTGTGTTCTCAAAGCTAGGCTTCCCCTTGTATCTGAACCAAAAGCTTCCTCTCACAAACTGTTGACTAAAGATCTGTTGATGTGAGTGTCATCTGTCTGGCTTTCTGCCAACCTTGGCATTTATTTATTACCAAACTTTTATATAGTCTCACCAAAATAGTCTCTTTTATCTGCAAAGTGTTTCTGCCAAGTCTTAATGTCTCGAGCTCAAGTTAAGTTCAAAGCTCTAGGTTTCAAGTTCGTGTTAATTGTATCTATCGGAGCTCCAGCGCTACATGCTAATACAAAGTTCTGATTCATAGGTATGTTTAGAGTACTAAAAATGACCCTAGCCCTGTTAAATTTAAACATGCCAGATGGTGGTAATTTAAATTTAAAATGGTTACGTTATTAATAAAAATATAAACATCCTGACCAATTTGTAAATAAATACAATACATTAATACATGTATATATAATTTATACAATTAGTAAGCTCAAGACCTCCAAGCAATGATCTAAGTATGAGCCATTTTATAGTGGGAGCATTATGTGAAGAAGTATAATGTATATAATAGGTTATTAGCTTTTGTTGTTGTTCACATTCAGCTAACTCCATTGAGTCTCATACTAAGTTTTTATGGATATCAGGAAAATCACTTGACAAGAGAATGAAAACATCCCCACACTAAAACACACTATCAATATGTAGTTAAGTGGAAGACAGGATGGGAGGCCACACAAACAGAGCAGAACTGAAGCAGAACAGCCAGGTTAGTGTGGCTAGGCCAGCCTGCCATGCAGAAATTCTGTTCGAAGCAAAACCTCTTCCGGTGACTTAATATAGCTCAGATGTGTGAAAACCGAGATAAAACAAGGAAGGAGAATAAGGGCAAAACATGGAGAGAAAAAGACACAGGGACTATAGCAGATGATATAAAAGCAGCACAGAGCTAAGAATTTGATTACAGAGAAGAGACTCTGGTCTATGACCAAACTGGTTAATCCTATTTAATGTCTATGAGACACACATTATAAAGCACTGGAGAGGAAAAAAACAGCTGAGATAAGGAGTCAGAACAAGCAAGTATGGCAACATTAGAAAATTATTAAACCTGTGTCATGTTCTATTTCATGTTTATTGCATTCAGCTGATGGTGAAAATAAACACATCTCAGGTCATAATCAAAACACTTATATTCATCTTGCAGGCTGGTTTTTAAAGCACTTGTACTGTATATGTATGTATAATGGAGATTAATGTAGTGATTAAGGCAGTATCAATTAGATTAAGGCAGTGGAACCAATTATATTCAAGATCCCAACAACAGTACCAACTACTGTAATCCCTTAATATCGGGGACAGGTTTAGTGTGCCTCAGTAGAATACCATATGTCTAACAACTCTCATTCCACAAAACAGACTGCTGGAGCTTCATTTCAAGGCAATCTGCCTGACCCTGTTTATCTTTTTTTTCAAGACAGTGGCTCACCTTGGCCTTGACCAGTCTCTTGGCAGTCTTGATCTTGGCTTCACAGAATGCCCCACGGTACTTGGCACTCACATCAGTGCCAACAGTCAGGTATGGGGGCTCCTCCAGAGTCTGTATAAAGAGATGGTGAAGAGAGAAAGGGTACAAATCATTCACACATGCTCAAAGACTCGCATGTACTTGCACAAAAGCATATATTTCATGAGGTATATTTACTATAAACATCATTCATACCATTACATGGGCACTGTACTCATGTTGCCAATTGGCTAAACAGATAGAGAATTCTTAAAACAGGAAGACATGGATGACCACATGAGTGTTCTTCTGCCCATCACACTACAAAGAGGATTACATGACTCCGCTTGTTCCCCAAAATGGAGCAGGTTGCTATGGTTACAAAGTATCAACATAAATCACAGAAGTGCCATAAACTGTTTGGGAAGACATCTCCGCATTCAACTACTACTAGAAAAACTAGGCAGCTAAGACAACAAAGAGTAATCAGTTAATATGCTGACAGACTCTGCTGCCAGACAGACTGTATACCTGCAAAAGTGTCTTCAAAACTCAGATCTATCAAAACTCAAAAAATATCAGATCCAAGCAGCAGTTTTTAGAAGCCAGCCACATATCAATTCATGCTTTGCAGACAGCACCCAGATTTTAGCATAGGCATGCATGTTGTTCTCTACCTTTTATTTATTACATCACCAATAGCTAGCATAGTTTATTTAGGAGGACTCCATCCATGATGCTGAGAAGTCCAATGTATTCCCAATATAAATTCCCTTTACACTGAACAGCGTCTCATCTCAGTTCAGATCACCTAATTATCTCACTTCAACGAGGACCAATAGAAAGGGAGAGGACCGTTCACAAGGCTCCACTGGTGGTCCAGAGGGAATCAAACACCCACAACGAGGTCAGGAAGTGCAACCTTAGCTGATGTTGACACATAAGAAAAGGATCACTCACTGCTTTATTACAGGCACAAAAACAAAAAACACATGTGCTGGAGATCTTTGATTTCATTAACTTTTACTAGTAGTGCTAACTAGTAGCACTTTCCTGTGTGCTGTTGGATGCTGTAAATGACCGATTAAGTGTTGTTAGTGAATTGAATTTAAACTCTATGCCAGTCAGTTCTGTAGCAAAAAAAACAGGAAGGAAAAAAACAAACAAACAAAAAAAAAAACATTCGACATACATAAAAAACATTAGAGTGTAATATATATAACACCTTTTCCCCAAAGCTTTACTCAAAAACTCATTTCCTCATAAAAACTCATATGCAAAACACTGTGAGAGAATGAGTGTCACATGTAGGGTTTGGAATTATTTGAAATGATTAATTACTGAAATTTGTACCTTGACTTGGATACAAACTTCTGACTCCCCCTACACCATTTTATTTAAATCCAAAAAAGTAAATACTGACTTCAATCTTAAGTCTTAGGTCTTTTGTCTCCCCAGTACAAATCTAGTTTTATACAAAGAAAATTACATGACACAGATACTATGTACAAAATACTGTTGCATATCAAGAGACACTGATGACCAATGACTATATTGACAATAAACACCATGTTTCTCCGCTTTTACCCAGCTATGACCCATGGTACAGTGACATGAATTCTGAACTAAAGATATTATGCAGGTCACTACATGTCAATGTTCGTTCATTGATGTTAACATTCTTTTTTGTGGCTGTTTGGCACACACCTAAGGGCATTATGCAGTTCCCTTAATCATCATAATGTCCCTTTTAATCAATATGGAGAGGACTGCTCAAGCCTGTGGTGTGGCCATGCTGGGGGGGATCTCAGCACAGGACTGCTAAGGTAGTACATCATTTTTCTATCAGCGCCTCATCCCAAACTTGCATTGTAATAGTCTTACAACAACTGAAAACATTGCAACTAGGTTCACATATCAATGGTTGTTGAGTTCCATTTCAACATCTTAACATGATAATCTATGTTTAATAAGCAATTCGTTGTTTTTGTGTGTTACATTATCAAGTGCTACCATGTTGTATGCTAATCTTCTATGCTTAATGCAGCACTCCAGTAAGCCATCGATCAGTACAAGCCCTCTCAGTCTGTTTGAGGACAGAATGCCTGCCAAAGTGCACAGAACCCAGCCAGCTCTGCTTCAACCAGCCTGCTCCTCCTTACTGTGGCTCTCTGCCCGACAGGTCTTCACCAGGCACGGTGCAGATGCTCATTAACATCACACAAACAGCCCTGACAACCTGCGCTTAGATGACTGCCATCACTGCTGCACACGCTCTAGCTCTTTGGCTCAGTGCTGCTACCACGGCCAGGCTCCTCAGGTTTACAATACTGCTCTCCCTGGTCCTCCCTTTCAAGCCTTTTTAGATCATTTCTAGCTTTGAGTTACAAGAAAAGAGTACAAAAAAGCAATAAGGAAATCATTTCTAGCTTGCAACTTACATGTATGTCAGGGACAAACTTCATATATTTTATCACAAACACTGACTCACTTTTACCTAATAAAATACATTGAAATTACATTCATTGTAATTCTAGATTATCATCTAGAAATTGTCAAAAATTACATGTTCCATTTTCAACTGCCTTTTAAAATATTAAACACAAATGAGAAAATGTAACACTATAAAAACAGAAATAGTGGTTAAAATACCTGGCTTCTTTTGCCCTTTTGCACTAGTCATCACTAACAGATGCAAACAGTGTCCGCGTCAGGCAGCAAACACCATTACCAAATCTGAACTCATTTAACTCATGTGCATTTAACCTTACATAAGAAAACCAGGATTTCTGCCATGCAGAAGTGACCTAAATGGACCTGAACTTCTGTTTCAGTTTCTCCAAGCATTTTTAATTTCAGTGCTTCACTATTAGATACATACAGAGAAATCTCTA
The DNA here is from genome assembly GCA_020368025.1 of Brachyhypopomus occidentalis. Classification (NCBI taxonomy): domain Eukaryota; kingdom Metazoa; phylum Chordata; class Actinopteri; order Gymnotiformes; family Hypopomidae; genus Brachyhypopomus; species Brachyhypopomus occidentalis. Next base: position 460,758 of record JAGXOD010000148.1, read on the forward strand.
ATCTTACAGGAAATAATTCTCTATTTAACTAATGTGATCATCCTGTTGATTTATTTGCTAAAACTAACCATTTTGTCCAGATAGCCATCAATCAATATTACAAAATCAGTTTTAGATTAACCATATATTATACAATACGTTGCATATCGTAACACAGATCTTAACATATGAATACTAGTACCCAAAAAAATAACATGCAAAAAATATCCAAATGCTACATTACTGGTTTTAACAGCCTAGAAGAATCCTATAACTATTGCAAGAAATTAGATCGCCTTTTGATTCCTGAACAAAGCATGACTACTTTGTCCTATCACTATTAAAACTCAAAAAAAGAGGCAACCAGACAAAAGCCCCATGAAAGGCAAAGTAGACATAAATGGTTGATTACCAACGAGGCATTGTAGATCAGAAATCACCATGCTTTCATGGTGTAATTTCATCTCGGAGTTGTATCTCAGCAGTTGATTAAAAGAGTCTAACAGTTTCTAGAGTCTCCTAATGTCTAAAATAACTAAGCTATACAAATATCAGTCCATACAATTCATAAGAGGAAAAGGAGAGTGGCTGAAGTAAACTAATGAAAATTCTGAAATGAGGTCACTTCCCTTTGTACCTTAGCTGGGTGGGGGAAGGGACAGGCTGAGCCTCTGCCGCAGCACTCCTGTTCTATGAAATGTAAGCCCGAGTCAGGTGATGCAAGCCACTCCCCCACCCCACCCCATCATCTGGGATGTGATTAAGCTTCTCGAGCCACTAGACCCATTCACCAGGCAAGCAGAAGAAAATGAAACTGGAAAATGAGAGGGGCCCTCAAATGTCCTTTTCTCTGCACAGTGACCCATTTAAAACCTGTCAGCTTCCACTGAAAAATACTCGAAGTTAGACACTTTCAAGGAACAGCTTTACTCATTGTTAATACTCACACTGCCACATTGGGTCATTGGATAAAGGGAGTTGGAAGTGTTTCAGTCCAACGAACACCTCATTAGTTTGCAATGCTGCTTTGCCTGGGAATTGACATTTCTGTGTTTACATGATCATCATATGGCAATACAGAGATGCAGAAGCAACACAACTGCCACAAGAGAATTAGTCTCTACATTCTGTTTTTACCTTCACTCACAAAACAAAAAACAGCATGGTTTTAACCCACACATGCAAACAGGGAGGGCAGACTGCTCTAAAGAACAGAATCAAGATATTTGATCTTGACAAAGACACAAACAAATCAAACATTAAAAATTACTCACCAAAATTCTTAATAAAGAAATTCCAAAGTGATAGAAAAAGAATTCTAAGAAAGCATACGTATATGGAATATTCTCATGGAATAACTGGGATCTGCACCATCTGCACCGAAGGGACTGTGACTACTTGGCCGGGGAACAAGAACTTTAAGCTATAACTGTAGAACCACCTCTTGTTCACAAATACGGACTGGTGCTAACGGGCCGCCCAATGGAGGATGGGTTCCCTTTTGAGTCTTGGTCCTCCCAAGGTTTCTTCCTATTCCCCGCCATCTTAGGGAGTTTTTCCTTGCCACTGTCGCCTTTGGCTTGCTCATTAGGGATCTGGACCCATACAATTTGTAAAGCTGCTTTGAGACAACATGTGTTGTAAAAAGCGCTATATAAATAAAATTGACTTGACTTGACTTGGATAATTATTATTTCTCAGCATTATTATGCTGATATGTTCTTTGACTCAGTCATATCTTAGAGGGTCTTGCAACAATATATATTAAGTATTCAAGAGTTTTATTGTCATGTGCACAGTAAACAGGCAGTTACACTGTATAATTAAATTCTTACCTTGCCAGTCCTCCACTCACACAACTATAAGATAGATACAATTTAATAAGATAAGACTAAAAATAAACAACTGCATGACAGTGCAATGAACATTGTTGTAAACTGCATATAGATAGAGTAAAAAATATGTAAAAAAAAAAATAATAATAATAATAATATGTACAGACACACATATATATATATATTATATTGCATAGTGATGGTGATAAAACTGTGTATCATTGTATATTATGTATGATATACAATGATATATGATATATGATACACACACCCACACACACACCCACACACACACACACACACGCGCCACTTTATTAGGTACACCTTGCCTTGCTAGTACCGGGTTGTTAGGCCCCCATTTGTTTTCAGAACTGTCTTAATCCTTCGTGGCATTCAACAAGGTACTGGAAACATTCTTCAGAGAGTCTGGTCCATATTGACATGATAGCATCACGCAGTTGCTGCAGATCTGTCGGCTGCACATCCATGATGTGAATCTCCCGTTCCACCACATCCCAAAGGTGCTCTATTGCATTGAGATCTGGTGACTGTGGAGGCCATTCGAGTACAGTGAACTCATTGTCGTGTTCAAGAAACCAGTCTGAGATGATTCGTGCTTTATGTCATGGCACGTTAACCTGCTGGAAGTAGCCATCAGAAGATGGGTACACTGTGGTCATAAAGGGATGGACATGGTCAGCAACAATACTCAGGTAGGTTGTGGCGTTGACACGATGCTCAATTGGTATTAAAAGCGTGCCAGGAAAATATTCCCGAAAATATCCCCATACCATTGCACCATCACCACCAGCCTGAACCGTTGATACAAGGCAGGATGGTTCCATGCTTTCATGTTGCCTTAGCCAAATTTTGACTCTACTATCTGAATATCTCAGCAGAAATCGAGACTCTTCAGACCAGGCAACGTTTTTCCAATCTTCTATTTTCCAATTTTGGTGAGCCTGTGCAAATTGTAGCCTCTGTTTCCTGTTCTTAGCTGACAGGAGTGGCACCTGGTGTGGTGGTCTGCTGCTGAAGCCCGTACGCCTCAAGGTTCGACATGTTGTGCGTTGAGAGATACTCTTCTGCATGCCTCGGTTGTAATTTGAGTTACTGTTGCCATTCTATCAGCTCGAACCCGTCTGGCCATTCTCCTCCGACCTCTGGCATCAACAAGGCATTTGTGCTCGCAGAACTGCCGCTCACTGGATATTTTCAGTTTTTTTTCAGACCATTCTCTGTAAACCCAAACTCTGTAAATCCCAGTAGATCAGCAGTTTTTGAAATACTCAGACCAGCCCGTTTGGCACAAACAACCACGCCACGTTCAAATTCACTTAAATCACCATTCTTCCTCATTCTGATGCTCGGTTTGAACTGCAGCAGCAGATTCGACATTTGCGTTAATGAGCAGTTGGACAGGTGTACCTAACAAACACACACACACACACACACACACCACGCATAGTGATGGTAGTAGTGATATATTGTGTAGTGATGGTGATAAAACTGTGTATCATTTATATTTAGACTTAACTCATTTAAATCCCTTCTGGCTGTTGTAAGATATATAGCTACCGACAGCTGACCAGAAGTTAAATTATTACTATTGTCTTAAAAGGGTCTAACTGTATCCCTCTAGGAGTGTGTAACCAAGCCAAAACCATGCATGTGTATTGCAAAAGAACAGAGGATCTCAATCCAGTCCAACAATTCTTCAGCGAGCTGCCAATTCTGCAACAATTTTTGAGACATGTAGAACCACACTACCACACTAGAGCAATCACAAATCTCCATATGTTATTTTGACACTGGACTCTCGTCTTCAGGACTACAAGTTTTCAGCATAATTTAGGTCAATTGGCTGAGTCTAGGATTGCTGCTCCTATCCTGTGGATTTGGAGGCATGACTGCATTTATCATATCATGGTATTCAAAGGAGCTCATGAAGCCAGGTATATTAAAAAGACTTCAAAGACCTTTGGACCTAAAACAGCCTATTTGATATTATGACTCTACCTGCTCTCTGAGTAGATTCTGCATAAACTTTACACCCCAAATCCAAAAGCTAAATTATCTAAATTAACCTTTTAGGCTAGCGTATCTTATCTGTAAAACTGCTACTTTTGAACCTTAAGAGGACTCAAACAGTTTGAGGAAATTGATTCTTTAAAACTATTAAAATTTACTCTGTCAAATTTCACCATAATTTCCTAAATGGATTATGAACACCACAAATATTTAGAGTTATGTAAACCGAAGTAAAACCATGAAATTGCAGTACCTTTATAAAACATTTCAACTTTTTCAAACATTTTTTCTTTTTACCTTTTTCCAAACCGGGCTCATTAGAAAAGTCAATGACTAGAAACTGAGAAACAGTTCATTATCTTTGTGACAAAAACAGTAAACACAACCATGTGAGTGTATTGCACACACAAGTTGAATAAGTGGGACAGATGCACATAAAGAACATATAATGGAAAAGGCAACCCTGCGCCAACATGCAAATAAGTGACAACAGGAGCCAAAAGGTCACCTGCATGGCTGCACAGTAGAAGAGACGGGCTGTGTCTTTTACCACACAGCTCTATCTTCCCTCATTTCTGACCAGTCACAAAACAACAAATAGGGGTCATACAAACGTAAGGCACCGATTGTAAATGAGCATGGGCAAATGAGCATTCAATAGAGACCTTAACTTACATCGAGACTGCTCAGTAGATGCCTTTATCCAAAGCGCCTTACATTTTTCAGTATGACAGCGGGGGTGCATATTGAGAACCAAACTCATAATCTTGGTGTTGCTGGCAGCTTGCTCTACCTGCTCAACCAGGTGAGACACTGCAGCTTAATCCACAGTGTCATTAATATTAGTTCTCGCATTATGGTGCTTAGTTTTGCACATTAAATCAATTTAACTGTGCTACAAACCACAAAATGTACAGTTGAATGGGTGTCTAACATTCCAGAAGTTCTGAACATCACAATTCACACGCTGCTTGCTGGTGACGCTGCTTCCTTTCATTCTATTCTTAACTGATTGCCATCCTAGACTATTTTCACAGGTAGTTTTACCACAGTGGAGGCGAGCAGTTGTCTGTTCCTGCCACAGACCAACTATCTGTTCCCGAAACAGTCTGCTAGCATAAATCCCGCTCAGCTAAAATCGTCTAAATGCGGTAAGTTTTTGATTTATCTATGATGTTGGTTTGTTTCCCTGTTCTGAGTGTGGCATGTTTAGCCTAGATCCTTTCGCCACTGTTAGTAAAAGCGATAGTATTTGTGAAAGGTGCCAGTTAGTTACTTCTCTCATGGCAAAAGTGGAAAGATTAGAAAGCCACGTCCACTCATTATTAAGGGATAGGGATCAAGAGTCAGTAATAGATGTGGATGCACCAGGGAGAGCTAGTGCCTCCGCGACTCTGGTGTTAAGAGCCCTCACAGCGGGGTACATGGGTGACGTCTCGCCGGAATAGTCAGAAAGCGAGGGCCGCAGCTAAGCCTAACCCACCAGAACACCACTCCTTGGTTCACATGTCCAACAGGTTTGCCTCGCTCAGTGAAGCACCTATTGGGGAACCTGTCTTACTGACTTGAATGCGATTCTATCGTTCGGCACATGAAATTAGCTAAGCGGTTACAGTCAGTTGTTTACCGGGAGCCAGACCACCAGACATTAGTGGCAACTAAGTGTCAGCTTGCATCTCTAGGGACTCTTTAAGTAGGGATGGCGTCCACCCCACCTGGGATGGTGCAGACTTGCTTTCCTGCAGCACAGCCCATAGCCTGTTAGTCAGTCGGCAGAGTAATATTAGTAGCTGCTGACAATCTGGAAACACGATCAGGCAAAATTGACTGTCTGCGAGCTGCCAAGAGGCATCACCTAGTTGACACCGTGTCTGTGCCCCAGGTTAAATTCAATTGTAGGAAAATTAAAATAGTCCGTCCTAAGACTTTAACTAATATTCATTTGAATATTAATATTGAATTTAATACTGAATATTGATATTCAATTCGCATCCAATTATAAGAAGCAAAATGACCGATCTAAAATTTGGCTTACTCAATATTTGATCACTCAATTCTAAAGCAGCTACTGTCGATGAAATTTTAAGTGACCAGAACATTTGGATTCGATCTGGTGAATATTTAACTGTAAATGAAGCCACCCCAGTGAGATAGTTATGTACATAGACCAAGAATGTCAGGCAGAGGATGAGAGATATAACAAAATAATAACGGTAGAAGACTAACATCCATTTTGAGAAGGCTAAGGATCCGCTGAAAAAGACCTTTACTTCTATATTGAACTCTGTCGGCATTACACAAAATGTAACAGGACCTACTCATTATTGCAATCATACTCTAGATTTAATTTTGATGCTGGGTATCAACGTAGATAACAAATACGCTCCCGCAAACCACAGCAACCTCCGACCACTATCTGGTCACAGTCGAGCTACATCTTAACCTGAATCTGCATTGTATAAAGCGCTCGATAAAGTCATCAACCGCAACACAGTTTATTGAAACCCTCCCAGACCTAACTTCTTTAGCCTACTCAACATCATATCCAGTGGAGTTAGACAGTCTAACTGACTGCTTAGAGAATACCTGCAGATCAGGTATATCTATAATATAGATATAGTAGTTCCATTCAGATATAATGGGGATTTAAGCCCCACCACAGTACTGAAACAGCCCTAGTTAAAGTAACAAATTATCTCCTTCTTGCCTCAGATCAAGGTTATGTATCTCTACTAGTGCTTCTTGATCTTAGTGCAGCTTTCCACACAATAGATCACAGGATCTTGCTAGAACGGTTAGAAAACTGGGTTGGAATTTCATGTTTTAATTCTTACTTAACTAATCGCTAATCAGTTTGTAGAGCTTAATAATATTCCCTCCAAATGCACACAAGTGAAATATAGAGTCCCGCAAGGCTCCATCCTAGGACCACTATTATTTACATTATACATGCTACCATTGGGCATAATTATGAACAAACATAGTGTCAACTTTCACTGCTATGCAGATGACACTCAATTTTACATATCAGCCAAACCTTATGACAAATTCAGTTTAGGAAAAATTGAGGCCTGCGTAAGAGATGTTAAATGCTGGATATCGCTAAACTTCCTCCAACTTAATGGTGATAAAACAGAGGTTCTCCTTCTGGGCCCAAAGGTAGCAAAACAGAAAATACCAGATCTAATGCTAAATCTTGCAGACTACCCCATTACACCTGGCTCAGTAGCCAAAAATCTTGGCGTCATATTCGACTCTGACCTATAGTTTGATAAATACATAGATAATACTACTAGGATAGGTTTTCTACATCTACGCAACATTGCCAAGCTAAGAAATGCATTATCACAGCATGATGCAGAAATATTTGTACATGCATTTGTTAGCTCCCGATTAGACTACTGTAACTCATTACTGTCAGGATGCTCATATAGGAATCTTTAAGTCTAGGTTCAAAACTTACTTATTTAGTTTAGCATTTGGTAATCAATGTGCCTCCTTAGATAAAGGTACAGATCCAGGGGTTCATGGGCTAAGGGTTTTATGGTAGACTGGGGCGCTGGTGCTGTCGTCCTGTCACTGCACGTGGTCACTCAAGTTTGTTGACGGTGTATTGGATGGATGCCAATGTCACTGAATGCTCCCAAGTCTGTGTTACCTTCTGGTTCTGCCCTTTTAGCTAGGCTGTAATAATTTAATTGCCGGAGTTGCTGCCACACTCCAGAAATGTTTACATTTCCTCTGTCCCGCATATGATCCCATACAGAGCAAATGTTCCCTTTCTTTTCTTTTCTCAAATGGCTGTCCGCCTACCCGAGAAATATTGAGACGAGGAGAGACGAGCCTTTCCTGCTATCCACCCTGGGCCTGACACCTCCTGCCCAACCAGCAGCGGATGAAGGATCCACTGAAGGATGAAGGATGCACTGGCCCCTTTCACCACCCCGAATCCTCCCCTGCTACGGCTGCATCTCCATGGCCCTGGACTATTACTGACTAAGTCTAGTACTCTTAAGAATAAGAATTACATAGAGAACATGTATATAAATACACACAAAGATGAGAACTATTCATCATTCCCATCACTTCTTTTTTTATGTATCTCTTTAATTACTGTTGTCATGGTGACCGGCATTGGCCAGAGGAGGATGGGTTACCCCACTGAGTCTTGGTTCCTCTCAAGGTTTCTTCCTCATGCTCCTAGTGAGTTTTTCCTTGCCACTGTCACCCTTGGCTTGCTCACTGGGGGCCTGGACTTGGACACTTGTAAAGCTGCTTTGTGACAAAAACTGTTTTAAATAGCGCTACATAAATTTTGATTTTGATTGATTCAGCACTACAGTCCTGTATCACAGACAGCAATCTCAACAAAATGCATGTCAATTCAATGACTATATGATCACAACTGGGTACTCAGATAAACCTTTAGCATAATATTAGTTTCTCATAAAAACACAATTACTTTAAAACAGTTTAAATAAACATTAAATCTTGAACAATACTATATTAGTTCTTTGATTTTAGGATTTGCTGCTTTATAGTGGCATGCAAAGTAAATTTAAATGAAATTATCAAAACATAAAATATGCATTTAAATAGCTCTCTTTACTCATGCAAAAAGTAATTACAATAAAAATTACTCAAAAGGATAAAGGTTTATATAACAGTCTTTTGAGTGTTAAACCCTTAAGCATTTGAAATTTTGGGGGGTTATTTGGTTTTTAACTTAACTTGCTTCACTTGCTGGATTACATACAACTGAACCTTAGAAACTCTTGTACATTTGACTTCTCTGGTAGAGTGAAAAAAGTGCAAATGCATCGGTCTGGCTGTGAACCTGTTACAAAAAATAAATTTCAAATGCTCAATGGCATGAACAACTGAAAACTTAAACAGGTTATTTATAGCAGAGTGTTCATGTCTGAACTAGTCTTTGTAGATATCTATTTGTCAGTATCTACTGGGGAACTACACAAAAAGCAATTCTTTGTTCTCCAGAAGGAAGATATTTTTAGTTTATTGTTGCTCTCCCACTGAGATGCAGCAGTTCATTTATATAGTGGCTGAATGAAAAGGGTCACGTGATGATTCATGTCACATATCCAGTTTTCTAACCATTTTTCGCGCGAACGCCACTGTTTTCCATACTACTAAACAAGCTACTTATTCATTTTCAATATCTTAAAAAACCTTCGGATATAATTTCGGATATATCTACACATAACTCAGATACCAGCAACCTCCACGAGCCATCGGAAGACCTTTTCCAACTTCAAAAACATTGACGTACAACATAACCGAAGCTAAGTATTTAAACATGTCTGAGGTACTTGTTGCTTGTGTTGAATGTGGCATGTATAATTACCCTTCGTCCGTCAGTAGTGGTAATTTTGTATGTGAAAAGTGTATCTTAATCATTAGCCTGACGGAGAAGATTTCCCGTTTAGAGGAGTGCATCCAGGCTCTACAAAGTCCTAGAGAGTTAGCAGCATCTAGCGTAGCAGGCCCAGTTGCCACAGCCATAGCTAGCGAGCCCCCAGCTCCAGCATTAGTTCCCTCGCAGTGGAGCGAATGGGTGACGTCTCGGCGGCATAGCCATAGATGTGAGCACCGTTCAGTTCAGGTTCATTTGTCGAACAGGTTTGGCCCACTCAGCGATACACCGGCTGAGAGCCCTGTTAAAAGAGCTCTGGTTATAGGAGATTCACGGCTCCGACACGTGAATGTAGCTACCCCTTTAGAGACACCAGCAGCCATAGTCAAATGTATCCCGGGGGCTAGAGCGCCTGACATCAGGGCTAACCTAAAGGTGCTGGCTAAACATAAATAATCCAAGATAGTTATACACGTCGGCACCAATGATGTGGGGTAAAGATAACGTTACTAAAGATAACGTTAAAGAGGTGTGTGAGTTAGCGGGGATGATGTCAGACGCTGTAATATACTCTGGCCCCATTCTAGTTTGGCATGGTGCTGAAACTTAAACTTGTGTTGGGGATACACATTAAGTTCGGTCAGTCTACAAGCTATGGTAGCTAGCTAGCTACCTGGATTATTTTACATCTGCCTGCCAAATTATTTTTTTGAGCAGATGATTCCACAAAATAAACTGGAAATTTTAAGTGAAGCATTATTGGTGACATCAGGTAAGAAAATGTTCTTAATTTATGTAACCTAGCTAGTTAGCCTAGTCTGAAAACACATTTCACTTCGTGTTTCATTTAATAAAGACGTAAACAATAAAATATTAATATCTAATATTTTCAGATGAGTTAAAAACTTTAATTCGGTCACTGTTAAAAACATGGGTTAAATAATACTATATGCGGTATATCAAGTCTTAAAAGGTTAATTGAAATTTAGCTAACAGCTAAATCTGGCAACTTAGTGTACTCGAATTCGGTCTCAAGGTGAGGTAAACTTTGAAGTTGTTGTCGAGACTCAGCATTTCACTGAGGTAACGTTAAGTCTAATTTGCTAGGAACGTATCGAACCTTTTCTATCGCTGACTAGAAATTGATTAATAGTCATATTAAATGATGTACAAATCAATGTGCTTAACAGTTTAGCTTTCTCCATAGGCCACTGATTTTGTGTCGGCATTTTGTAGTTGACGCCATTTATGCTATATTTAGCACTCTGGGTCTAGATTTTGAGTGGCAGACATTAATGCGGTTTTCAAAAAAAAATCCGCCTCCATCACGTCATGTGGTGGTTATACGTTATGTCTAGTCATATTTTGAAAGCCAAAGCTATATTTAGGGCTTGATATGAGCTAGCAGATGTGGCGATATCATTTTTTATCGTGATTTTTTTTCTGAAAAGGATGCAAGTTTTCAAACAATATTAATATTGATCATATTAATATTATATCAAGTAATAAATCACTCGTTTTAGTACGTGCGTGTGAGTCTAACTTTATAAGTGTGTTAAAATTGCAATTAAAGATAGCTACTTCCCTAGCCCGTGACCACCAGAGCCCACCTCCCCCAGCACCGGCCGTGATACTTATCAACCCAGGGTTGGAGAGTTCAAGACTCAATGGCCTGCTCGGTTCCAGTCAAATGAAATAAGTAAACAAATATTTGTGTTGATTTTGGGGTTGTTTTGCATGGGGATTTCTGGTAGTAATATAAATAGACTTAAAACTGCTGTATTTTTGTCAAATCCTTTCCAGATGAATGGAGAAAAGCCAAAGTTCACTTAAAGGACCACTTCTCAGTTATGCTAATGCAGATCTGCATTGAAGAAGGAAAGGTTGAAGGAGACCAGACATGGTTTGTGTAAAAGAACTAAAAAAACACCATTATTGGGATCATAGTAAAGATTTTGTCCATAGTATTTTAACCCTAAGGGAATCAATATGCTTTCTCTTATGTTAAAAGCAAAATGGAATATGTAAAAGCAAAAATAATATGCACCAAGTTGACCTACACTTTGGTTACAGTACGGAGCAAGAGCGCAACACAGACCAGAGCAGGAGCAGCACAGACCAGAGTAGCCCAGAGCAGGAGCAGGAGCAGAAGCTCACAGTACAAATCAATTTTGGAATTATTTTGAGGTGAGTCACTTTCCCTGCCGCACCACTACACTGGATCTTGGGGACCTGCCGAATCCCACTTAAACCACTGTTTATATATGTTTTCCAAGAGTAAGTGCTAATTCACAAAAGTAATTGTCATGATTCTACATAACAGAAGTCTGATCCCTTTTTGAAATGGCTTTGCAGTGTTCATTCTTGGATGAAACCTGATGTGCAGATGTATAAGCTTAACAAAGCTCTGTAGGTTTTCAAAGGGACTCGGATAAGGTGAATTTATCGAATTCTTGTCCCTTTGAAACAGAGCTTTGTTAACCTGTACACTTGTGCCCCTAGACATCAATTGTTTTCCAATGATGAACTTTGAGTAGCAATTTCAATATCAATAAATGTTCTACCTGCAGAGATTCAGAATCTAACCAAGTAAATTATGATTCAAAGACTTATCATTTATACCAGATCATGGTAAATATTTCAGCTCATAAGCACTATAATATTTGTAATGTTATTGGCACAAAATTAACAGCAGCTAACTGGATTTTGACTGCAACTTTTTAATAGGCAGACTTCTCCTTGTCACTTCTCTGAGTGGCCAATGACCAGATCCTGCAGATTTCTTCTCTGCAACATACGGAGAATACGACCCTTTCTTTCACAGGAAGCTACCCAGGTGCTTGTGCAATCTCTCATCATCTCAAAGCTGGACTACTGCAACTGCTTACTTACGGATATTTCTCTATGGGTCATCAGACCTCTACAACTGATCCAGAATGCAGCAGCATGACTGGTCTTCAATCTCCCCAAGTTCACATGTCACTCCAGTGCTGCATTCTCTTTACTGCCTTCCAGTAGCTGCATACATCAGATCTAAAACCCCGATGCTTGCCTGCAAAGCAAAAAATGGCCATGATGGCCATGGTCAAAGCCCCATCCAAACCTCAAGTACGGCTCGGCTTAAAACGCCATGCTTAAAGTCTCACGGAAAACAAGCTTCAAGAACATTTTCTGTCCTGGCTCCGAGATGGTGGAATGAGCTTCCATTGGCTGTCCAGACTGTAGAGTCCCTAGCAGTCCTCAAATGTAGACTGAAGACTCATCTGTAGAACAGACTAAAACTCTAGCACTTGTCATAGTACTTTCCGTTGTATGATAGTACCTGTGAATTTGCATTTCTTGCAGGTATCCATTTTAATTTCTGTAGTTTTGCAATATTCAGCCTGTTTTTGTGTCAATTTGCATTGATTCCTGTAGTTTAGTAGTATTCTGGTTCGAGGGTATCTTGAATTCTGACCTATCTACTGTACTATTTACAATTAATTCTGTGAACAGATGGCAAAGCACTCTGTAAGGCGCTCTGGATAAGAGCGTCTGCTAAATGCCTACATGTAAATGATAATGAGTGTATCTTTCATTTCACATCAGTGTTACGTGTTTGTAGTTGTGTTCAGGCTACTGATATTGGTGATGTGGAGAAAGACACTGGGGATTTAAATGATTAAAAGTGATGATGGAGGACATTGAGGTGATCAACATTGGTATAATATACTTTTTCATTTGCATAAAATAACTTTTTTTGCTTTTTGCATTGCTCATTTGAGTTTGTCCTGGAAGTCATGATGAATATGGACAGGAAAAATCTGCAAAATTACGGTATTTCTCTGCAAAACTATTAGTGCTGTCACTTTATTAAAAGTGCTTAATCATAAAAATTCTGGGAAAAATTGTAAAATTACGGTATTTCTCTGCAGAACTATTAGTGCTGTCACTTTATTAAAAGTGCTTAATTATAATAATCCAGGAAAAATCTGTAAAATAATGGTATTTCTCTGCAAAACTATTAGTGCTGTCACTTTATTAAAAGTGCTAAATCGTAATAATCCAGGAAAAATCTGTAAAATAACGGTATTTCTCTGCAGAATGTTTAATGAATTTTTCTGTAAATTTATTGTTTTTCCACTTAATTTAAAACAGGGTTTTTTACTTTAAAATTAAGGTTTTTGTTTGGCAGCCATTGCTGCCAGTCATTTGACCGTTTTTTTAGGATTTTTTTTTTTTTTTTTTTTTTACAGTGTAGCCTAACTAGAAATCATGACCAAATTTAATCCCAAAACCCACAGGAGTGCAGCAGTAACACTTTAATGTTTAAGAACAAGTTCTTTATTGATAAGATTGATAAAATTTAGGGAAAAAAATTAGTCATGCTATCTCAGACCCTGTCAACCTGCAAATGCACTCTGACAGCTGTCTAGTCAGCCCTGGTGCTTTTTTGGAGTATTTTTCCCCAATTGGTCACGAGGATCTTATTTCACTGGTAAAATATGCCAAACCCTCCATATGCATTCTAGATATACCATACCATCTCATCTATTCAAAGAATTACTGCACAGTAATAGAACAATAGAATAGTGTAGAACCCTTGCTTACTATAATTAACTATTCTCTGAGCCTAGGCGACATCCCCAAATCACTTAAACTTGCAGTCATCAAGCCACTAATCAAAAAAAAAACTGGTCTTAATCCCCAGGAACTGTCCAACTATAGACCAATCTAATCTGTCGTTCATTTCCAAAATTCTAGAGAAAGTAGTTTCTTCGCAACTCTCTTCTTTCTTACAGACAGAACATGTCCTATTTCAGTCTGGATTTCGAGCCCACCACAGCACTGAAACTGCGCTGACTAAAGTAGTAAATGATCTCTTAATATCCTCTGATAAAGGACACATTTCTTTTCTTATACTTTTAGACCTTAGTGCTGCTTTTGACACCATTGATCACAACATTCTACTGAATAGGCTGGAGACACTCATTGGCATAAGAGGTCAAGCACTCTCCTGGTTCAGATCCTACCTGACAGATCGTTACCAATTTATACTTGTAAATAACAATTGTTCAGAACGTACAAAGGTAAAATATTGTCTCCCACAAGGATCTGTATTGGGCCCATATTATTCTCATTGTATATGCTACTGCTGTGCACAATCATTCGTAGGCACGGTATTAACTTCCATTGCTACACAGATGATACTCAGTTGTATACATCCTCTAATCTGGATGATGTCAATATTACTCCCAAAATTGAGAACTGCGTCCAGGACATAAAAGACTGGATGGCGTTTAATTTTCTTCTTCTAAATTCTTTTAAGACTGAGGTGTTGCTTCTTGGACCAAAAGCTGCTAGAAGCAATTGGTCTGATATCCCTTTCACCCTAGATGGCTATTTAGTTACACCTAAATCTTCCGCAAAAAGCTTAGGTGTCACTATTGATTCACATCTTTCATTTGATACACATATATGCAATGTCACTAAGGCTGCCTTTTTCCATTTACGTAATATCGCCAAGCTAAGACATTTACTTTCATTAACTGATGCAGAGAGGCTGGTCCATGCTTTTGTCTCATCAAGATTGGACTACTGTAATGGTCTTCTAATTGGATGCTCTAAACAGTCCCTAAAGAAATTCCAACTTGTACAGAATCCTGCAGCTCGAATCCTAACTAGGGCTGGAAAATTCGATCATATTAGTCCTACTCTCTCCGCATTACACTGGTTTCCGGTTAAATATCGACTTGATTTTAAAATTCTTCTGCTGACCTATAAGGCATTAAATGGTCTTGCTCCAAAATATCTGAGTGAACTCATTGCATACTATAACCCATCTCGCCTTCTGTCCTCCCAAAATGCAGGATTTCTCTTAGTTCCAAAAATTAGTAAGACTACAGCCGGAGGCAGAGCTTTCTCCTTTAAAGCCCCTCAGTTATGGAATAGCCTTCCAGCTCCAATCCGAGATTCTGACACAGTTCCAATCTTTAAATCTAGACTCAATACTCACCTATTTAATCAAGCCTTCAGTTAGTATTCTACTTGTGAATGTGTGGAGCTTGGGGGTCTCCAGTTATTGAGCTTTTTGGTAATCTGAGATGTTGATGCTGTCTTCCAGCCATGTCAAGTGATCACTCTTGTTGTGACAATGACTTGGGTGGAAAGCAATGTCTCAGTAAGCCATATAAGCACCTAGGAGATGGTCTGGCTTGCCAGTGGATGTGCCGATGCCGTGGTTGGATGTGCCACTGCCGTAAGAGGACGCGCTGATGCCAACTCCTACCTGAGGCTCACCATCTGCATTGAAGGGACTGTGACTACTTGGCCTGGAATTAGAACTATAACTATAGAACTATATACGAACTATAAATACAGACTTCTGCTAGTGGGCCACCCAATGGAGGATGGGTTCCCTTTTGAGTCCTGGTCCTCCCAAGGTTTCTTCCTAAATTCCTGCCATC
This sequence comes from Brachyhypopomus occidentalis, assembly GCA_020368025.1. Taxonomy (NCBI): domain Eukaryota; kingdom Metazoa; phylum Chordata; class Actinopteri; order Gymnotiformes; family Hypopomidae; genus Brachyhypopomus; species Brachyhypopomus occidentalis. Next base: position 476,423 of record JAGXOD010000148.1, read on the forward strand.
TTAGGGAGTTTTTCCTTGCCACTGTCGCCTCTGGCTTGCTCATTGGGAATCTGGATCCATGCGATTGTAAAGCTGTTTTGTGACAACGTGTTGTAAAAAGCGCAATATAAATACATTTGACTGACAATTTCTGCTGACATTACAAAAGACCCTGCAATGCTCAGTATTATCGCTATAATTTTGGAAAAAAATAATCATTTGTCTAAATTACATTGCCCAAGCCTAGTTCATGCAACACTTGTAAGCAAACACAAAGCAAGCATTACATGTGTCATGGTCACTCAAAATGGAAAACAAAAAGAAGGAAGTATATCCAGAGGCAAAAAAAGTGACATTTCAGTAACTCACACTTAGAGGTGATTGTCTATATATACACATAATCTATTCAGTCTATTTATAAAAGGCTAATTAGGGTCTTGCTTGCAAAATCAAACTGACATTTACAGATGTTGACAGTAATGAAACTGAATTGCTTACCATTTTAGTACAAGGATTCAGTACACACAATTACTCTCCTCATCATCATCGGTGGTCCATGAGGAAAATCTCTAAGGAGGATGACGAGTGAATGAATACTAATTGAGACCATTTTTATTACCTACTGAATGAACTGTAATGCCACTTGCCAAATAACCGTCACATCCAACAACTACACGTGCCATAAATTTAAGGTACTTACCAGCAAATGCTCAAAGTTCACAGCCATATTAGCTGGACTATTGAGTGAATGTAAAAGATCTAACGAATCCAACACGCACAAAACTGCTTCACAAGATGAACCTACATAGCCAAGACTATTACAGCCAAATATGATTCATCATCAATATGAAAGAATGACATATGAAATATTTTTGGCAAAATATTAGAATTAGCTAGTATACTTATATATTTGCTTCAGGACACCACCTTCGAACATACACTTTACAACACTACAGTTAACCACTACACATCACTTGAACATAATGAACTACATTTATATGAAATTATATGAAGTCCTCTTTGTGTACTTAAATTGGGTCATAGATCACAAGTTCATAACCCACTGGTGGGATCTGACCTTTACCATATCAAATATCCTTGAATCTCGCAAGCTGTTTCACCACTCCATCACTCCTTGTGTGTCCTGATAAACATTAGGCTCACTTTCAGATGTGTGTGTACACAAGTCTCAAGCAGCTGTTCCTCACAGGACTGCTGAACATTACTGAAATCACTGCTGTCCTGTGTGAATGTGACAGTTATACTGACTGTGATTGGTGTCACTACACTATATGATCATGGATGATCATGACTGTTCCCTCCTGTACCGAACCAGAGCTGGTGTCCTCTGTTTTGGAGTTCCCATGTTGACAGCTGTACCTAGTTCAAACACACTGAGAGGCCATGTGTGTCAATTGTAAATTTCACTAACTTTGGTCTCTTTGACCAACGTTGTCTGTCTAGGTTTCAGTCGAGCACTAGACACTGTGACTCTACTGTAGTCCGGTCACATGTGTATTTCTGAGACCAAGGTGATGGTCCATTTTTTTCTGTCTTCATCGTGGATTTCACTGTCAATCACTCTTGCCCCAGTCCTTTGCAAACTGACATTTCAGCACTAGTGAATGGCACAAAAACTTTCTACTTATCTTGGATTGCCATGCCTGGTGAACACAGCTTTCTCCATGTGAATTGTTAGGAAGCTGTTGAACCTCTGGAAACTTAGATAAGTACTCCACAGTAAGAAGAAAAGACCTGCCTTGAATCTCAAATACATGAACATATAGCCTATACCAGGGAAGTTAAACTCATCTGACTTAATTGGCTTTCTGCAGTTTCATAATGCTGCTGACAAACAGAACAGATTTACACCATTTGTTCTATTTCAATGGACTTCCAAGGCCAATTCAAACACATTCCATTTTGTGTTTGCATTCCTTGATGTGCAAAATGTAGTTTTTCCTCAGTACTTTTGAAATTCCCTTAACAGTGTCATGGATTGGCCAGTAAACCTGTAGAGCTGGATCTAACTGCTCTTGTGTTGGCCATTCTCTGTGATGCATCTCCAGCTGCTTCCTTAAGATGCTTATGCATATCCACCCAAAGCACCTCAGTAGTTGACTACTCAGTAGTTGACTAGACTACCCTTTCATTCACACTCAATGTGTCAATAGCTCTTGATGTTCTCTGCAGAGAACATGTTCTTGGAGTGTACTTGTTGTAAAGATCATAGCATTGTGCATGCAGAAACGTTTTGGTAACCTTGCAGATGCCATTCCAAGAGGCTTTGTGAAAATGGCTTCAAACGACTTGTGGTCTAACCAGACCAATGCTGGATCACCAAAAACCCATGCAGCAAAAACAATTCTTCTCAATTTGCATACAGTTGCATTCAACCTCAGTCAAAGTTCAAGACACATATGCAAGCGGCTACACTTCTTGAACACATTGAAGCCTCTAGTACATACTTATCAGGGTCAAAGAATTTGAGCACCAAAGATGCCAACAAAATGCTTTTTTTAGAGCTCAATCAACATTGTTTCATGTTCATAAGCTTAGTTCCACTTCATGTCTTTGTCCAATGGTATTTTTCTGCAATCACGAATAACCAGTAATGCCCGTGTCAAAATGAATGTGGTGTCTCACCTAGTCTCACCTAGTCCTTGGAACACAATGAGTCTGATGAGGTTTAGATCCTGACAAGGTCTGCCTAGTTATGAACAGTAGCCTTGCTTCTGCACGTTCTGTAGTGCATTTTAAGTAGGCACACCCTGCTGGGGTTATTTGTTATCCCCCATAAGCCACCAGTATTGTGTCAGCGGATGCCTGGTAAACTACCTGGAAGATTTTTTACATGTTCTAATGGCAAGATATTTGTGTCAGTACTGGTGTCAAGCTTAAACTTAATTGGTAGTCTTGACAAGCATCATGGCATGCTCTGCTTCATCCTGTACTGCATTAAGTGCATTTACTTGAGTGCATTCAACACTGCCCCCAAACAATGAATCTGTAACCTAAACGGTCTATACAGCTTGTTCAGTGCACACCTTTGTGAAGTGATTATTTTTGCCACGCTCTCTGCACTTCACACCAAGGACTTTCCTTCTTTTACTGGGCAGAATTTTATTTCTTCTTTGCAAACTTTGATCCGTTTTGCTTCCCCAGCGTTACTGTTTCTACTATTGCATTATTACTACTAATCATTTTCTTCAACCTGCTCTCCGGCAAACTCTGCTGCTCTACAGATGTCTATGGCTTTGTTCTCAATGTCAGCTTAGGTTCTCAAAGTAGCTTATCTTTGTTATGCTTAGCTGTTATACTGAAGACAATTCTGTCTCTATTCATCTCACATCCAGTAAACCCAAACTCAGTCTTACCCTTTTGTTGCAGTTCACATTTATCAATGTGCATAGACCTTTGCATCACATAAGATCAGTACTGATAGCTCTCAAACACTACATTTTTCTGGACTGCAATAAGACCTAAATGCTTCCTGGACTCTCCAGTTATTCACTTGAAGTGCTTCTTCATCCAACATGTAGTAAAGTGGTGACCTGTATTTCTCTCTCTTCAGCTAATCAACTGTAGGAAAGCTTCCACGCTGACTTTGTGCTGGCCTTTCTTGAGCACTACTGGTTAAGACTTCTGACATCATGTCATCGTTTGTGTGCTCATATTGTATGAAGAGGCTGAGTGGAGAGCTTTGGAGATTGAACAACTTTATTTTGGGCATACACAACTTCAGGGCTTCGCTAACATCTTCATATCATACTTACATGCACACCACCACCTAGTGATGTTTTACCTGATGTGTAACACTAGTCACATGATCATTGCTAGTATATACTACAGATTAAATAGCACAGATTCAGATGCAACATCAATAAGACAGCAAGCAACCATCTGCTAAGCCTCAGTAAGACATTTAGCAGTAATAAATAAATTAGTATTCAGAGTCAAATGTAAAAGTTATTGGGATGCTAGATAAAAATGTTTCTTAAAAATCGGTGTGATGTCAAGTGTAAATGAGAACACAGCGTTAGTGTTATTGAACACTAAATGGGATCAAAAACACATGGACCAAATATGGAGGCACCCAATGACACAATCACCCTAATAACCTAACATTTTTCTGGCCAAATGAATAAATACTGCAAGTAGTACCACAGACGCTAGTTACCATGGAAACAAAAACTGAAGGATTTCCCATAGATTAAATAGTATCTCCCATCTAAAATGCAAAATTGAGTAATTTTTATTACTTTTTTGTATATTTGTTTTTTCAACTTTACTGAGAGATCTTGAGAAATATATACACACTATATAGTCGATAAGTAATTGGACTTTGGTTATTTCACTCCAACAATCTTAATGTTAAATCAAAATAAACAAATGGCCAACTTTAAATTTAAAGTATGCATAATTCATATCAGACACTCATAAATTCATCCAAAGCACCACTCCTATGCAGAACCTACCACAAGCCAAATGTTTTTTTACTTGTGCTTGTAATGCCTGACCAAGTCCAGCAAGACAGTGACTTTAAACTATAATTATAAATCAGTTAAATTACATTACTTAGATCCATGCTACTTACAAAAACAAAAAAAATGACTCTATAAATGTAAGGCTATTGTAGCAATTGCAAAAAAACATGATGCCAAGTGTTTCATAAATGTACAGCTTTTATTAACGACAATGTGATGCTTCACAAATACGCACGGGGCGAAGTCAGGCAACGAATGACAAAGAAAGCAGACAAACACAAATGCACTGACGATAACAAGACACAAGTGTAACACATAACAATACCAAGACCAGATACATCTTATGTAAATGGTGGGAGGTGTCTATGCACATGGATGGACCAAGGAGGCGTATGAGGTTCCTTTCACCTTATAAGTTTGCATCAGTTCCGAAATACAATGCATCTAATGCACACCCCAAATCAGGAAGAGCACATTCAGTAAGCTAACAGCTAAGCATAAATTAAAGCCACTTAAAACAAATTCAACAAGAGAACATATCCTCTTACACTGAGTGGCCTTTGACCTTCATACTGTAAGCACACTGATTTGAACAATTACTGGAATTGGTTGCTTAGCCCCAGCATTCAACACCACAGCAGTATCATCTGTGGGTTGCCAGGGTTATTTATCAGTGAGCACTTGTGTTGTATCACACTTTATTTGCCATAACAAAAAGTAAAAGTGGCAGACAAATTTGAGACAGCTGGTTCTTGTAGAACCCCTTGCAAAACATTAAGTGCTATGTCCTGAAGCATCAGCCAGGTTTGAGACACTTCCAATCTCTGAAGTTTGGATACTTTTATACAAATCTGAATTCATGCTGCCACTGCTAATAACAATCACATCATCAATAAAGCCTACTGAGTCAGTGCCAGTGGCAGCCATACATGCCCAATACATCATGTTTCACAGCTGAGGCAATATGCATTAGCAGTTTCTTTTGTTTTTTTTGCTAGGGTTAATCTTTTTATTTTTAAACTTTTAATTTTATTTGCCCACAGTAGATATTCACAAGAAATCCTTTTTAATTACATCTAATGATGTTTTTCTGTTCTTGATTTCTAGTGGTTTGCATCAAAATCCCTGAGATCATACTGTTGATATTCTTATCTTTTCTGCAGCCTTGGACACATTAATGCTTATACAGTTTTCACCAGAATTTCACCACTGCACAGCTCACCAAGAAACAACTTAAACTCATGGCCCCATTGAAATGGGAGATATCACCATGTACTTCAACCAATATACATTAATACCCACACTGACATACCATGAAGGTAGCACTGTGCACTTTAATCTCATATTTTATTTTCTTTCAAATACAATGAGCAGGAGGATAGAGCCACGCAACAAATATGGCATCACTGTCATTTGTTCCTGTGATGGTGATTGGTTTCAAATTCAACTAAAATGCCTCATTTGACAATGTCAGCAGTAATACTGCATAATTGCGTAAATTGCTTCTTGTTGAAAATGATAGCTAATTCTTATCAAAATGATAATAATAATAACTTGCAGAGTAGCCTGACCAAGACATTTACCTTATCTAAACTTTCCAAAATGCAGCATTGTATAACAACTGTAGCAGCAGAAATGTTATATTGCTGTTTTTAATTTAACATAATAAGAATATGTACTTACAATACTTTTTAAAAAGTCTTCCAGAATATTAATAAAAAAGAGAAAGCAGTGCTCAAAGAAAAGGTAGTATTAAGGATCAGTGCAAGTAGCCTACAACAGAGCCTATCTGCACACTAAGGAAGAAAACTTAGAATCAGGTGAAGCAGTGAACTACAATGAAAAATGTATTTAGACCATACAACCTTTCTTTGGCTTCATGAACACTTTCTTTTACTGAACAGGTAGATGAATTACAATGTAATTCATGTCATGTAATTTCACTAGCAAATTAACAGTCAACTAAATCTAAAGAGCATGGATAGCTTTTAATAACTTCACAATTAAGAATGGTTTTCCAGTGATAATCCCATTTAGGACTGTCAAATATCGAACACCATTTTAACCAATATACTTACATTATGATAGAAATCACAAAACATACTTTAAACTATATTACAAATCACATCAAAATGTTACAATTACAAAAACCTCTAAATCCAAGGAGCTGTACAAAATCCAGATACATTTTGACCATTTAACATTTACAGCAACATTTTCCTACATTTATGTGCACTTAACAGCTATACAAAACTATGGCAGCTGACAGCTGTGACTATGCCAGCTATAGAAAGCAAAGTGAAGATTTGTTTTAACTCCTAGAAAATAGCTTACTTGTACTGAACGAAATCCTGAAGGCTACATTAGGCTGCACGTGTTTGGTGTAGTAGACATGTGGTAGTTCATTGTAATTTTATAAAATATTACAGTAGCCTTAAACTTTGTTCCCACTGGTTGAATTGGTTGCTGTTAACAATGCCCAGTTAAACTGGTTGCTATAACCCAAGGACATGGAACTAACATCCTTTAGGGCCACAGCACAGACAGATTACTGTTTTTCCTGCTTGATGATTTGATAATTAACTGACAAGTCATATTAGGTGTTCCTCTTATGTTGCGTGGTTCAAGCAACTGTGCAGTGCAGCAGTCCATAAACAGCAGATGAAACAGACACGGGATCAAAAATATGCAAGACAAGCAAATAAACAAAAAAGAATAATTCCATACATCATCACTCTCCTTGTCTGCTCATGTACTACATCAAAGACTATCCCGAGTACAAATGATGGTAAAGTGCAAACACAATCGGCTACTATCATCCACACTGACACATTCATTACTTTAAGACTAAAACTGATCACTTATTCTGGCATGTTTTACAAGCCCCTTGATCTATGCAGAGGGCAAAGTTTTAGCAACTAATAGCTTACCTTCATGTCTGTCCACAACAATCCTTGAAGGGACTGCCGTTTCAAATCTTCAGCTTAGAAAGAGAAAAAGTGAATGATTGGACACAGAAAGCATGAAAAAACACTTGAAAATAGTGCACATAATACACATAAAAGAGCACAACTACATAAACTGCGTCCTTACAAAAAACGTACTTAAATGTGAAATGAAACGTGCATGAACTGAACTTGCTGTAATCAAGAACTGGCTGCTTACCGTGGTATTGCAAACCATGTGATTGGGGTAGACGCACGAGGAGAAGGCTGTTAACCTATTCGACCGTTATCTTTGTCTTGATTTGATTGATAAAACATCTGTAGGCTACGCTGTCTTTAGGTTTTGCATAGCTAACTGATATTGTGATTACCGTTTACTCAAGTCATACGCGTATACCATTTGGACATGTAACAATAGGCGGTGAATGAGTCTTCGTAGTACCGGAGCTCACTGCTGCACCATTACGCCTAAACGATCTACTGAACATTTGGGAAGACTTTAACCTGCCTCATGATTTCGTGCCGCTTCAAAAGATTTTTCCAGCAGCAAGCGGTCACCTTGCACAAACAAATCAGAACCAAACTTTTAAACTCGGTGTTTACACTCTGTTTACAGCTAGTGAAGTTTTTATGAGACCCCAGAGTAGATATTCTTCGGAGGAAATTATCGGAGCGATGCAGCATTCACTAATCAAGAGAAACTACAGTAGCTCGTACTGGTGAGCAAGTTAGCGTAATGTCTGCTGCGCTACAGCAAGCGATGACGCCATTTCTTTGCCACACAGCAGACAGTTAAGCAGTCCAACAGGGGAAACAGTGAAATGCACGCACCGAAGTCGAAGAATCGTTTTGACATCGTCTTATTTCTAAAATTGTATCAATTTAGGAGCACCATTGTGCATTTCAGAGACAAAGGGTTTCCCGTCCCGTATTATTGTTGAACATGTTCGATCTGTTCACTTTCAGTACGACACCGAGTTTTCCGAAGCCCTGTCCATCTATTACAGAGAAGGGCTGAGCCGATTAAAGCCACGGGAATCACAAACCCTAGCTAACATGAATTGATAAACACTCAGACTAGTTAACGATTAATCACAAAGAACTGACAAAAAGCAGCTCTCGGTGTTTAAATGGAGGGGAAAAGCTCCGACTACAAAATGCTGACGGCTGTGTATAACAAGCTTGCACAATGAACATGCTAAAGCCACTCAGAACAAGGTCATTCACTACAACAATAAAACTTACTCAAATAGGGCTGTTCATGTCCTTAAGCTTGGTTATTATTCAAGAATACATATAACAGTTGCCCCATAGATACAATTTCAAACAGGCTACGTCGCCATCCAATAGGGTAACAATGTCACCTCAGACAATAACAACTGTCGTTTTCGGTGTTCGCTCGGTTTAGTCCGAGTTGGTATTAGAATATCACTAAAAATACTAACAAATAATCCTGCTCACCAGCAGAGCGGGAATAGTCTACTACTAGACTGTCGTGCTTTGACAACTATCGACGGTAGACATGAAAAGCTTGCCAAAACACTACAGCCTACATCGCCAGCCATTTCTGCTCTATCGTGAGATTGTCGTTCGAAAACGAAGGTGGAGGAGAGGAAGTAAACATGGAATTTCCAAAAGACAAGTTAATAGATCAACGATCCAACTCAAAACTATAACAATGTTTCATTCGACTAATGAAACGCGATAAAACAAGAGTTCACTACCGCACCAGTAAGATTGTAACCTTACAAGATCACAGCCTGCATACCAGCAATTCTCATTTTACAGATCTACCAAACTCAAAATGTGCCCATTGTTACAGATTTCATTCGAAAAGAGATTTGAAATAGCGATGTATACTGCACAAAGCCTTACGTAAGGGCTATCCAACAAGGCACTGTTTCCCCGATCAGTTATTTGATGCCGAACAGCAACATTAACGATTCAAGTAATTTTATGAATTCCAACACAGCTGCTGATACCAAGTTGTACAGAAATCTACAAGTTTCAATATCCCGTTGTGTATACACAAATACCAAACTGATAAAGTGACAAAGTACCCACTATATACTATTTACCTGACAAACCCCCTTTTCCTCAGAGTACGATAAGCAAGGTTAGCAAGCAATCTGATCGACCAGTATCCGTGTAAAAAGCCCGAGTTCTTGGGTTAAACGCAGGCTTAGACAATAACGCCGTGAAGAGCTTTAGGACACATTAATCTAATATTGATAGTCGAGGTAGCATAAACGATTATTTTTTTCTCAAAAATAGCTATGGAAACATTTAATAGGTCGTCTTACCTGATGAATACAGTTAAACACGACTTCCCTGCTCTTATGTTTTGGAAATGAACATTAATCCATTGGAAAACAGAAAACAATCCTCGATGATTAACGTTCAAATGTCGCCCGAAAACCCGGGATCCGTGTCGGGAACCGAATCCGACGAAACGTCTCACCAGTCCGACTCCTTTTCTCTGTGGTGATCCTCTACCCTTCTCAAGTTGACTGACAGGTACACAAAACCACCCACAGTGGACATTACTCTCACTCATTGGTTACCATATATGTATAATCCCGCCTTCTGGATTTTATTGGATAACATTTGCTCTAAAAATGCCATTTATTTCACGCGGAAACGATACACATCCTTGTTGGGAAGTGTAGTTCTCATGGGAGGTTCATGTTTTCAACCGCGACCAACTTGAATATGCACATTGATTGTATTCAACTACATTTCCCAAAAATCCTGGTAAGATAAGAACGGACAAGTCTCCACCCACTCTAGCGCGCTTTCTCTTCTCAGGTGCTATGGTGTATTTATGCATTGTGAATGCGAAAAGGAGAATTCGCTGGGTTCAAGACAGGCAAGAAACGTCGATTTTGTATATCACCTGCGTTGCATATTGACTCGTAGATTCTAATTACATATGTAACCAACATCAAAAGGATTTTTGCTATCATTGTTTCTCAAGGATTCATGAATACAATTGAAAGAGAATCTGTGGTTTAGCTAGCGTGCTAAATATTAGCAAGTTGGCTACCAGGAAGAAAGGAACTCGATAGCGGAAGTACCCGGATTATAAATTCCCGATTTAGAAGGTGGGTGGCGCATTTGTTTATGATGCCTAAAAATAAGAGTGATGTATTTTTAACATTTACAGTAATGACTCAAACATCACATAAGAGGTCCTCTTTTCGAGTATTTTGCGATAAATGTATTCTATGTAATTTGCTCACGACTACATTGGATGGTGACAAGTATTTATAATATGCCTAGCCTAGTATTTTAAACTGTTAGCATTGCTTCACACGCAGGCCCGTTGTAAAACCCACGATGGAGTTAGTTTACACTAGCTGGCCATTTTACGTTGTTATTGGTTTTGTTCGGAGGTGGGTGTCGGATGTGATGTGTTGGACTATTATTTACACCTATTTTGTTTAGGCTAATCTGTCGATTGCTGCTACGTTTAATTAATTAGCTAATGAATCAAGGTCCTCTATACAGAAATAATATTGTTAACTGAAAAATATTTTTTACAGTACAGTCGGAAAATTTCTAAATAAATTTGATGTGCCATCTTGTATGAGCTGCACTACCTCAGCAACCTCTGTGGGTTGTAAACACTGCCTCATGCTACCTCTATGGTGAGAGAACTGACAAAATGCCAAAGTGTCCAAAACATCAGCCAAAAAGGATGAGAACAGAGAAAAGGTCTGTGGTCACCACCTGTATATCCTTTATAGGGGGTGTCTTGCTAATTGCCTCTCATTTCTACCTGTTGTCTGTTCCATTTGCACAACAGCAGGTGAAATTGTTTCACGATCAGTGTTGCTTCCTAACTGAACGCTTTGGTTTCACAGAAGTGGGGTTGACTTGGAGTTACATTTTGTTGTTTGTGTTCCTTTTATTTTTTTTGATCAGTGTATGAAATGCACATGTGAATGTTGCACATAATGCGCTGGAAACAATTTCTACTGAATGTCTACTTTAGGCTTGCTTGAACCAATTTCACATATACATTAGAGTTACGCAAACCTCAATCTAGTACAGTCTTATATTTCTCATAAAACTGGTCTTTCCAGAAAGTCTTATTCACAGCAGAATTCTGAGGTAAAAGCTCACACTACAACCTCTCAAACCTCACTTTACAATAACAGTACAGTTGTTAGAATTCTAGTTTTCAAAACCCATACTGTAAATACGAATGTGCAGGCATCCAACTGTTTTTGGAGCTGTTTTGGATTATTTCTTTTTGATTTTCCTTGGTTAATAAATTGTCAGCTATGACAGTGAATAAGGTTTATCCCACATGGGCCAGATGCCTGTGCAGCTAAATTTACTTGAATATATTTAGCCTAGTTTGCCAGATAGCCTAGATACTGTAATTCACACAACATAGGATTTAAGACTTACTGACTTGGTTTTCTGTTGACCAGTTATAAATGAAGCACATAGATTTTCTAGCACCAGCAAGTAGCATATAGGCACATGCTTTAGTATCACATGTATTACACCAACATGAAGTTAAATATGTAATCAGTGCTCCCATTTGGGGAATTTGCAGTAATCTGATCAGGGTAAATGAGGTGTCATTTCCTTGCTTTTTCTGCTTTTGACAAAACTCTTAATGGTTTTCCATGAATTTTCTATTATCCATTTTTCCCAGCTTTCTTTAATGTTTTCTTTAATCAGTGTTGAAACCGAGTTACTTAGATTTCCTTTCATTTTCATATATTTCGCATGATATTAGCACATGGTTAATGCATATGCCATGATCTTTGTGTCAGACAAGGCCATGTCTTGATTAAGCATTCAGTGTTGCTGATGTACTGTGACTGCAGAAGCATGTCACTGCTACATCCATGACATTGGTAATGAGCTCAGCTAGATGCTTTGTAAACTGACAGCCTCGAAAGCTTTATGCTCCACATCTTCAGAGTCGTGTCTCATTTCACCATTTGTCTTATTTCATAATTTTCATGGCAGGACTGTTCATTTCATGGGTTTACTGTACTTTACTGTATGCAATTTACTGCCTTTTCATACTCCAATTATGTCAACGCCTTGCATTTGGAGTGTCACCGATCCTATATCAAGTATTGGACTTGGGTTATCAGCAGAAATGCTGGATTGGTTACTGGTGAAGAAATTTTTAAGGACACAGATCTCAAATCCAGCCTGACAATATCACAGCCTCACTTTACAGAAGCGGAGTACATGTGATGACAACCAGATTACTTTTAGAAGGTCACATAACACTGTAGAGGGTAACTGTACTGTTTTCTACCCATTAATGATTAAAACTATTATGTTTAAATGCAAATATTCATACATTCACACATGTGATTTCTATTCACACATGTGATTTTCTATCATTTTGATTAGCCAGTGTGGTGAACAGGCTATTTACCTTCCAGTGATGACATTTAAAAAAAATTGCATGTTAATACTGTTATAGCCTTGATTTTTTGGCAGGGAGTGCGCATGTACACGCACGCATGTATGTTGAAGGTGAGTACAGTAAGGCTGAGAACTAAGCAGATGATGATGAGTGCAGTGATATCTTAGACACACTAAGGCAATGGAAGGAAAAAAAAAAATTTCCTTTATTCTTGTAAACAAAGTTTTTTGCATTTTGAATTAATTGTTTTTTTTATCCATGCATGACATCTGTAAAATATAATTTTTTATCTTGCACAAAACAAAACCATGATTTTTTTATATATAAAACAAATATTCGCTCAGTATCAATATTTTTCAAATTTCTTTTTTTCCCCAAATGTATTTAATATAGCACTTTTTACAACACATGTTGTCTCAAAGTGCATGGGTCTAGATTCCTAATGAGCAAGCCAGGAGTGACGGTTGCAAGGAAAAACTCCATAGACGGAGTTTAGGAAGAAACCTTGGAAGCACCAAGACTCAAAAGGGAACCCACCCTCCATTGGGCAGCCCAGCTAGTACCAGTCCATATTTATAGTTCTATTACTAGGCCGAGCAGTCCCGCCAACGTGGATGTTGGGACTCGGGTAGGAGGAGGCATTGGCTGTATCGGCGCATTCACTGGCTGTAATGACACATCCATCCACGGCATCGGCACATCCTCTGGCAAGCCAGTTTTCTAGGTGCTTTTATGAAATTGCCTTTGTCGAAGCATGTAACCAGGAAACAAAATACTGGTTAAATATGTAAACATCAGGGGAAAAAATATTTTTTGGAAAAGACAGCCTTTGATCTGGGTTTCGACCAAAACGTAGCACTGAGACAGCTCTGTTGAGAGTCTTAAATGACCTTTTAATGCACACTGATGCAGGTGAATACCTCAATACCACTTTTAATTCTTTTGGACATTACCGTGGCTTTTGATTCCATTGATCATGGTTTTTTTTGGAAGGGTTGAGTCAATGGGCTGCACTATCTTGAACTGCACTAAAAGGGTTTTATTCTTACTTATCAAACAGATAATTTGTGGTGTCTGTGTGATGGTATGTCTGACTGCGTCTCTTAGCAGTGCGTTCCCTCAAGGGTCTATCCTGGGTCCACATTTATTTTGTTTACATATCCTCCCTTTAGGTGACATTCAATGTTTCTTTTCATTTTTATCCTGATGATACACAGATATATCTATCTGTCAAACGAATTGACACTGGTAGATTGGCTTATCTTACTAACTGACCAATAAAAATCTGGATGTCTCAATTTTCTTAAATTAAACAATGAAAAGACTGGTTCTAATTGTGGGCTCTGAGGAAATGTACAAAAGGGTGCAGTCAGCTTTAGATTGTGTTGGTTTTTTTGGGCATTCATGGTCTGGTCTTGTGACCAGAGGGTCGTGGGTTTGATTCCATGACTGAGGTGCCCTTGAGCAAGGCACCTAACCCCGACTGCTCCACTGGCGCCAGGCTAGGGCTCTCCACCGTGTGCACCACAGCCCCCTAGTGATCAATAGTGTGTGTCTGTGTGTTCTGACTGCACAGATGGGTAAATGGGGACAAATTTTGATTGGGATGAAAATCTATCTTAATCTCTTAATCTTTAAATGCAAAGCCATTTGTGAGAAATCTTAGTGTGACCTATGATTCTCAACTTAGTTTCTCGTTACACATAAAGAGGCTTCTTCAATTCCTGCTTTTTTCAGCGCATACATTAGTAAATATACAGTCGTATGCGAAAGTTTGGGCACCCTTGTTAATTTTCCTGATTTACCTTTATAAATCATTGAATGTTTGGATAAAAAAATTTAGTTAAATATATCATATAGGGGACAAACACAGTGATATTTGAGAAGTGAAATTAAGTTTATATGATTTACAGAAAGTGTACAATAATTGTCTAAACAAAAATAGTTGTCATTTTATTGATTTCAAAACCTTTAGAACTAATTATTGGAACTCAAATTTGGTTTGGTGAAATCAGTGACCCTTGACCTCCATACGCAGGTCACTCCAATTATGAGAAAGTGTAGTTAAGGGTGGCAGCATGGGAGTCTCAAAACAACTTTCAAATGACCTGACAACAAAGATTGTTCACCGTCATGGTTTAGGGGAAGGATACAGAAAGCTATCTCAGAGATTTCAGCTTTCAGTCTCCACTGTGAGAAACATTGTGAGAAAATGGAAGAAGACAGGCACACTTCAAGTCAAGGCTCCAAATGGCAGACCAAGCAAAATCTCAAATAAACAGAAGCGAAGGATTCAACCCACAGACCAGCACCAAAGAACTACAACATCATCTTGCTACTGATGGAGTCACTGTGCATCGTTCAACTATTCGGCGCACTTTACACAAGGAGATGCTGTATGGAGAGTGATGCAGAGGAAGCCTTTTCTCCGCCCACATCACAAACAGAGCCGCTTGAGGTATGCTAAAGCACATTTGGACAAGCCAGCTTCCTTTTGGAGTAAGGTGCTGTGGACTGATGAAACTAAAATAGAGTTATTTGGCCATAACAAGGGCCGTTATGCATGGAGGAAAAAGAACACAGCACTCCAAGAAAAACACCTGCTACCTACAGTAAAATTTGGTGGTGGTTCCATCATGCTGTGGGGCTGTGTGGCCAGTACAGGGACTGGGAATCTTGTTAAAGTTGAGGGACACATGGATTCCAATCAATATCAGCAGATTCTGGAGACCAATGTCCAGGAATCAGTGACAAAACTGAAGCTGCGCTGGGGCTGGATCTTCCAACAGGACAATGACCCTAAACACTGCTCAAAATCTACTAAGGCATTCATGCAGAGGAACAAGTACAACGTTCTGGAATGGCCATCTCAGGCCCCAGACCTGAATATTATTGAAAATCTGTGGTGTCAAAGAGAGCTGTCCTGCTAGGAAACCATCAAACCTAAATGATCTAGAGATGTTTTGTAAAGAAGGATGGTCTAAAATTCCTTCAGCCACAATCCAGACTCTCATTAAAAGCTATAGGAAGCGTTTAGAGGCTGTTATTTATGCGAAAAGGAGGATCTACTAAATATTGAGTTAAGGTTTTTTTTTGGGTGCCCAAACTTATGCACCTGCCTATTTTTGTTTAGACAATTATTGCACACTTTCTGTAAATCATATAAACTTCATTTCACTTCTTGAATATCACTGTGTTTGTCCCTTATATGATATATTTAACAGAATTTTTTTATCCAAACGTTCAATGATTTATAAAGGTAAATCAGGAAAATTAACAAGGGTGCCCAAACTTTCGTATACGACTGTATGCCCTTTTCTGACATTGCAGTAATAGGTGGAGACAAAATCAGCGAGAGGTGGCTCATCTACAGCTTGTTCAAAACGCAGCTGCCCATATTCTCACTAGGACAAGGCGTAGGGAACATTTTACACCAGTATTGGCTTCTCTGCACTGGTTACCTATAAGTTATAGAATTGATTTAAAAATTTTAATTATTACTAATTAGGCTTTCCATAATGAGGATCCAGCATACATTACTGAACTCTTCATAGTGTGAGAACTCTAAGGTATTAAAAGCTGAGGTTACTAATTTTACTAATGTAAAATCAAAGGGGGACCGGGCTTTTGCAGTTTATGAACCAAAATTGTGGAATCATCTCCCTACTGAAGTCAGACTCTGATCCAATTCACGTTTTGAAAAAAACATTTAAAGGCATTTTTATTCTCTTGCTTTTAACAGTATTTGATTGATGTGTTTTAAAACCTAATGTGTACTTTGAATGTTTACTTGCTTATCTATATATAACTTACTTGAGTTTAGGATTATAATGTTTTTAAATTGTCCTGTATTGCATTTTATTTTGTACATATTTGTACAGCACTTTGTCACTCTAGAAAAGTGCTATATATAAAAAAGTTTACTTACTAATTTGTTGGTTATTTGCATGTAACTTTGAGAGTTGAGATTGTGGGATTGGTCAGTATGTTGATTTAAATTTAGCATTTAATAATTATTGGTCAAATATTGGAATCACAGTGTACAATTACAACGACTGACATTTTGTCTCAATTTCATTTGTTTATTCACTATTTCTACATTTGCTTAATGTACTTTACAACAGGAAGTGGTACACAGCTAGTGTTGCAAAGGGAGAACTGGCAGTAGGTTTGTTTGCAGCTTTATGTGCATGAGTTAGTAGTGAGAACTTTTTAGACAGTGTATATGAACTATATGAAGACCTTCACAGATAGACTAGGGTTATTATATTTTTGCTCCATTTTTTATTTATCGAATGTCCTAATAACAACGGTGGTATCATTTTTTTTTAGATACCACAGCTTTATATATAGTTAAGGCAATATCTTATGTTAACTGTAATAACATGTAAGGGCCAAACTACAACAAGCCATGCTTTACATGATTATCACATAACTGCCAAGGTCAAGAGCCCTCAGACAAGAAGTGCCAGCCTTTAGCTGTTCCCTCCTGTAATCCAGCCCTCCTGGCATGGCATTTGCAATAATGTTCAAATCTTGATTTCATGTTTCAATTCAGTTAGTTTTAGCATGTCTATGTTCACTGCATGTCATTTAGATTTCTGTAGATTTTAAAGTACCCCAAATCCTACACCTACATCTTATATACTTATAAATACACGTATGTTCTGTATCTACATGAAGAATAAAAATTATTCAAAAGTCAACTGCTTCTTCCTGAAGTATATGGAGTATATATACATCTTCCTATATAAGTTTATACAGGGGTTGGACAATGAAACTGAAACACCTGGTTTTAGACCACAATAACTTATTTGTATGGTGTAGGGCCTCTTTTTGCAGCCAATACAGCATCAATTTGTCTTGGGAATGACATATACAAGTCCTGCACAGTGGTCAGAGGGATTTTAAGCCATTCTTCTTGCAGGATAGGGGCCAGGTCACTACGTGATGCTGGTGGAGGAAAACGTTTCCTGACTCGCTCCTCCAAAACACCCCAAAGTGGCTCAGTAATATTTAGATCTGGTGAATGTGCAGGCCATGGGAGATGTTCAACTTCACTTTCATGTTCATCAAACCAATCTTTTACCGGTCACATGTGTCATGCTGTGTGTTTTGGTGCATTGTCATCCTGATACACGGCACTGCCTTCAGGATACAATATTTGAACCATTGGATGCACATGGTCCTCCTGAATGGTTCAGTAGTCCTTGGCAGTGACGCGCCCATCTAGCACAAGTATTGGGCCAAGGGAATGCCATGATATGGCAGCCCAAACCATCACTGATCCATCCCCATGCTTCACTCTGGGCATGCAACAGTGTGGGTGGTATGTTTCTTTGTGGCTTCTCCACACCGTAACTCTCCCGGATGTGGGGAAAGGTAAAGGTAACAGTAAAGGTGGACTCATCAGAGAACAATACATGTTTCACATTGTCCACAGCCCAAGATTTGCGTTCCTTGCACCATTGAAACCAAGGTTTGGCTTTTGCACGAGTGACCACAGGTTTGGCTATAGAAGCCCGGCCGTGTATATTGACCCTGTGGAGCTCCCGACGGACAGTTTTGGTGGAAACGGGAGAGTTGAGGTACACATTTAATTCTGCTGTGATTTGGGCAGCCGTGGTTTTATGTATTTTGGATACAATCCGGGTTAGCACCCGAACATCCCTTTCAGCTTCCTCTTGTGTCCATAGTTAATCCTGTTGGATGTGGTTCGTCCTTGTTGGTGGTATGCTGACATTACCCTGGACATTACCGTGGCTCTTGATACATCACAAAGACTTCCTATCTTGGTCACAGATGCACAAGACGTGCACCAACAATTTGTCCTCTTTTGAACTCTGGTGCGTCACCCATAATGTTGTGTGCATTTCAATATTTTGAGCAAAACTGTGCTCTTACCCTGTTAATTGAACCTCCACACTCTGCTCTTACTGGTACAATATGCAATTAATGTAGATTGGCCACCAGGCTGGTCCAATTTAGCCATGAAACCTCCCACACTAAAATGACAGGTGTTTCAGTTTCATTGTCCAACCCCTGTATCTTCCTTATAAGTATATGGATTTCTAAGTGATTCCCACCTCTTCCTGAACTCTTTCCATCTGTTCCCTGAATAGTCAGTATAACAAAACTACTTTCTGTGTAGCAAAATATAATGTTAGCTTAGCACGCTGCCTCGATAGACCAAGCCAGAATATGAAAAAGGCCCTTATACAATAAATGCCCTTTATATTACTTTTCTCAAATTTAGACTTAATAGCCAATCTGAAAAACTCAGGGCCAACTGCAAATTTTGAGACAAAACTGATTTGATTAATAGTCTATCACATAATGATCCTAAAATTAAGGAAAAAATCACTGTGCTAGACAGAATGTAAAAATAATAGTAGCCAGCCAAAAAGATTTTAAATCTAGTTTGTTTTTTTTTGGACCATTTTTGTTTCCGCTCATACTGAGAACATAAAGCATGCACTTGCATCAACTTGAGTGTCTTGCAAATACTGAGTAACTAAATAAATGTTATCTTAATCACTATATTGACTTTGTTGTAATACAGAGGGATTAATATGTGTCCACACACATTCCATATATCCTCATCAGGGCTCTAAAGCATCAGATTCGACCATAGCTCTGTAATGGCTGTGTCGCAGGTTCTGTAGCTTCTGCTGCTGAGAGGGTAGGGGTAGAGGGTAGGGTAATAGTTAATAACCCAATAGTGAATAACCCAAATGTCCCTGTCAACTCTCTGTGACAGTTCAAAGCACATGGTGTCTCCCATCCTCATGATTTGGGTCACCTTCGTGGTGCTTGGGTTGACCCATCTGGCTAAGCAGCGTCACAAGAAGCAGCTTTTCATTAATGCATTTCAATATATTTGGCAGGTAGAGGTTTCACTTTCAGCAGTTTTTTCCCTGCCACCGCAGTGAGTATACCTGCTCACAGTTGTTCAATATTTTCTTTTTGTGACTTTTACAATGTGAAGTTAAAGATCTACCCACCTTACAGGATGCAGAAGCTGCCAATATAACTGTAACTCTGTATAATGCTTTGTAACCCAGGCTTACAGACTGAACACATTGATTACACAACTCACCTTTTTTTCAGAATGTGTTAAAAGGTGACAGAATTTTTAAATTCATTTAAAATGAATATAAAATGATCAATTATCGAAGCCAAAGTTGTAAGCATACACATCCTAGTGCTTTGAGAAATCTGTGTCACTGTTTAAACATGTGGTCATTCAGATCCATGAAATAAAACAAAAAATAGTAAAATGTTTCAACCTAATGTCTTAACTAAGCTTAGTAGATGTGTCCGTCTGCTCATAAGGTTTATTATTTATGACCGATTTGTTTGTAGAAGTGGTAAGGGATGGATGGTCTTGCTGAAGCAGCCACTGAGAGGATACTGCTAGAACCATACAGTTACCTACTGCAGCTTCCAGGTAAGAATTTGAATTTACCCTCCCCTATTTAGTGACCTTTAGTATGACATGCCCACACTGAAAAAGTTTCATTCAAGTCTTATAGGCCTTTGTGTTTGAGATGATGTGGACTGAGTATAGCTCCTAAAAGAAACAAATGACTCTTCATTTTATCAACTTGCAGATAGTAGCATATGCAATGCAACAACAGCATTACTTAATACAGGCACCTACTTTGCCTCATCTTATTATATTCATAGCTGGAGTCCTAAGGGGATAGTTTGTCTGTCTGTCTTAAGCCATTTACTAATGTAATGGCTGTAATTATTTCTGTAAACTTTGCAGACATGCTTTACATTCATTTCTAATATATCTGGAGCACTATCTGAAAACAAACAATAATAGACTGCTTCCAACTTGAATGTATCATTATTTGTATTGCTAAGCATATTGACTTTGGCTCTTAATTTCTTCTAGTTTAGAATTGCTGACTAATGCACCGCATGGTGAAGTTAGTTCTGTCAGTGCATGTGATTAGATAAAAAATTATTTTATTTAGTTATAGGTGTGTTGTGCAAGTTTTCCTTTTGGTGATGCTCATAACTCAATACTGTATGCTCTAGTGTACTCATAACACATCACAATACACTAGATATTGTCATTATATACAACCTGCTTTGCAATGTTAATAAAATACTTTTCTAATAAATTAAAGTTAAACAGTGCTATAGTGGAATTTTAAAAAGAAAAAAGAATTTTGAGTACAATGTTTTGAAATTTATTTTTTACAGAAATAAATGAAAAGAATCCATAGATATATCTTCATTGACAGGTAGATAGATATAATAAGCTAATTTTTGTAACCTATTTGTTACTCTACAGTTTTATTTTAATAGTGTAACAGCACATGTACAAATACTGGCAATATTCACGATATGCTCAGAAAACCTTGTCACAATTTTCCACTTTCATGATGAAGAATATGATATTTTCCAACCGCTACTTTTTTCTGTATAGTTTCATGGTTGTAACTTCTAGGCTTGTTACCTACCTTTTAATGTAGTCTACACTGTGGTCAATTATCTTTGCAGCCAAATTGGTGAAAGTTAGAGGTGGTCAATAGTTGTCTTTAAGCTTGTAAATAATATTTCATAGGTATCAAAGGGAGGCAATTACACTTTAAACCTTTCTGAATTAGAGAGGATGTAGCTACCAAACAAAGATTTGGTTGCATCTTGTATTATAGATTTACTTTTTTGTATTATAACCTACATTTTCAAATACTGTTGTCAGGATAAAGTGAGAAGTATCTAGTCTGTAATAAAGTAAAAACTGTCCTGCTGATTGAGTTTTGGAATGGGTAGGCGAGATGGATGTTTCTGATACACTGAGAAAGTGTATAACACCCACCTTACTCAATAGAACATAATGGAGTGAGAGAAAGAGGATGTATGCGTAGTGTTTACACTCTTCATGGTGCTGGCATGGCTCTATTATTAGCTGTGTTGTGTTGTCTCGGCCTTGTCTTTTGTGTTCCTTAATGTTTTTATACATGTACAGCATAAAACATCAATTTACATTTTGTTCTGGCTTCTATTTTTATTATTATTTTTTCAGATAAATTTTGTGACATTGGTACTCAAATGTCCTTGCTTTGCTGATGACACATTTTCACATAAGATTTTCAGTATAACCATTGTGGATAGTGGTAGATGACATATTCAATAGAAATGTATGTTATAAAATGAGCAGCACTAGAACACTATATTTAAAAATATATGGTATTTAAAATAAACTAATAATAAAATAGCTTTGAGAATCCTGTGCAGTTTCTTTTATATATATATATATATATATATATATATATATATATATATATACTGTATGTATGTGTGTGTGTGTGTGTGTGTATATATATATATATATATATATATATATATATATATATATATATATATATATATATATATATATATATATATATACTGTATGTATATGTATATGTATATATATATATATATATATATATATATATATATATATATATAGAGAGAGAGAGAGAGAGAGAGAGAGAGAGAGACACAAATATAGGGTTCGGTCAGCCCACTCAGGGAGATTTGATATGAAAGTAGGCTGTGGCCTGATTTCAAATGAAAATGAAGTACCTCCTCACTTCCAATACTCTTTTTTCATTGTCAGTAAATCTATGCTTCTTGGATAAATGTTTTTGAGTAATATGGGTTATAAAATAATTACATTTTGTCAGATAGTTCGTGCTAGAGCTGGGCGATATGGGAAAAAATATTACCACAATATTTTATCAGTCAATATCGATATACACTATATTGCCAAAAGTATTCGCTCACCTTCCTTGACTCACATAAGAGCTTAAGTGACGTCCCATTCCTAATCCATAGGGTTCGATATGATGTTGGTCCACCCTTTGCAGCTAGAACAGCTTCAACTCTTCTGGGAAGGCTGTCCACAAGGTTTAGGAGTGTGTTTATGGGGATTTTTGACTATACTTCCAGAAGTGCATTTGTAAGGTCACATACTGATGTTGGATGAAAAGGCCTGGCTCTCAGTCTCTGCTTTAATTCATCCCTAAGGTGTTCTATCGGGTTGAGGTCAGGACTCTGTGTAGGCCAGTCAAGTTCATCCACACCAGACTCTGCCATCCATGTCTTATGGACCTTGCTTTGTGCACTGGTGCACAGTCATGTTGGAAGAGGAAGGGGCCAGCTCCAAACTGTTCCCACAAAGATGGGAGCATGGAATTGTCCAAAATGTCTTGGTATGCTGAAACATTCAGAGTTCCTTTCACTGGAACTAAGGGGTGAATCCCAGCTCCTGAAAAACAACCACACCATAACCCCCCCTCCACCAAACTTTAGACTTGGTTACCGTTCTCCTGACAACCGCCTAACTCAAACTCGTCCAGACGAAGAAGCGTGATTTGTCACTCCAGAGAACGTGCCTCCACTGCTCTAGAGTCTTCGCACCTCTTTGCACCATGCACTTCAGCATCCGCTGACCCCGCTCTGTCAGTTTACGTGGACTACCACTTTGTGTCTGAGTTGCTGTTGTTCCCAAACACTAATATTTAGGAGTGAGGAAATTTCACGACTGGATTTGTTGCACAGGTGGCATCCTATCACAGTTCCACGCTGGAATTCACTGAGCTTCTGATTATTATGATTATTATTACGATATACAATTTTGTAACATGGTCATAGTTTTTTAAACATGCAGAGTGAGTACTACAAATGTTCACTATTTAAAATATTAGCACATAATATGCATGCACCCAGTATGCACTCCACTCATTGATGTAATGCACGGTAAGGCTTGTGTATGGTTCGGATGTCCGACTTGACCAAATATCAGCAGTAGTGGCAAAGCGTCTCACAAGCTTTAACTCTGCCTCCAGTTTTGCTCGACATTCCTCATGAAGCACCGGCAGCGCAGTCTGTGAGACATATTTTCTGCCAGGTACTTTTCAAAAACTTTTTGAATCCTATCTCCACTGTGCTAAGCGGCATCATATCTTTAGCCATGAAATGGGTGACAGTTTTTGTTATCTCCTTGTGCCTTTTTGATTTTTTTTCCATAAGGGGTAATTCAATACAATTCAATTTTATTTATATTGCGCTTTTTACAACACATGTTGTCACAAAGCAGCTTTACAAATTGCGTGGGTCCAGATCCCTAATGAGCAAGCCAAAGGCGACAGTGGCAAGAAAAACTCCCTAAGATGGCAGGAATTTAGGAAGAAACCTTGGGAGGACCAAGACTCAAAAGGGAACCCATCCTCCATTGGGCGGCCCGCTAGCAATGTCCACATTCACAGTTCATGTATAGTCCAGATATAATCCTGTAGTTATGATTCTACTTCCAGGCCGAGTAGTCACAGTCCCTTCAGAGTAGATGAGCCTCAGGTGGGAGTTGGCATCAGCGCGTCCTCTTGCGATAATGGCACATCCAACCACGGCATCGGCACATCCACTGGCAAGCCAGACCATCTCCTAGATGCTTGTATGGGGTGGGTAACGGGAAAGGCTCGTCTTTCCTTGTCCCGGTATTTCTCAATAATATTTATCTTATTTTCAATAAAGCTCGATTCCGATTCTCGGGCAGCCATTGGGAAGAAGAGGGACAATTAGTTCTATATGGAATATGTTAGACAAAGTAAATGTAAACATTTCTGGAGTGTGGCAGCGACTCCGGCAATTAAATTATTACAGCCTAGCTAAAGGGCAGAACCAGAAGGTAACACAGACTTGGGAGCATCCTGAGACACTGGCATCCATCCACTACACCGTCGACAAACTTGAGTGACCGCGTGCTATCCTGGTAGTATTATCTATGTATTTATCAAATGATAGGTCAGAGTCGAATAAGACGCCGAGATTTTTGGCTACCGAGCCAGGAGTAATGGGGTAATCTGCAAGATTTAACATTAGATCTGGTATTTTCTGTCTTGTGGCCTTTGGGCCCAGAAGGAGAACCTCCGTTTTGTCACCATTAAGGTGGAGGAAGTTTAGGGACATCCAACATTTAATATCACTTACGCAGGCCTCAATTTTTTCTAATCTGGATTTGTCATCAGGTTTGGCTGATATATAAAGTTGAGTGTCATCTGCATAGCAGTGAAAGTTGACACCATGTTTATTTATAACTATTCCTAATGGTAACATATATAATGTAAATAATAGTGGTCCTAGGATGGAGCCTTGCGGGACTCCATATTTCATACTTCTGAGTTTTTGGAGGGAACATTATCGAGCTCTACAAACTGATAGCGATTGGTTAAGTAAGAATTAAACCATGAAAGGGCTGTACCTGAGATTCCAACCCAGTTTTCTAACCTTTCTAGCAGGATCTTGTGATCTATTGTGTCGAAGGCTGCACTAAGATCGAGAAGCACTAATAGAGATACATAACCTTGATCAGAGGCAAGAAGGAGATCATTTGTTACTTTAACTAGTGCTGTTTCAGTGCTGTGGTGGGGCCTAAATCCAGATTGGAATTTTTCAAATATGTGGTTCCTGTGCAGATATAAGCATAACTGTTTGGCCACAGCTTTTTCTATGATCTTGGATATAAATGATAGGTTCGAGATGGGTCTGTAGCTAGATAGTACATTAGGATCAAGATTTGGTTTCTTGATCAGGGGTTTAATGACTGCTAGTTTACAGGATCTGGGCATGTGACCCATTGTGATGGATGAGTTAACTATATTTAAAAGAGGTTCGATTACAACTGGTAAAACCTCTTTGAGTAATTTAGAGGGAATCGAGTCTAATGTGCAAGTAGTAGAATTTAAAGATGAAATTATTTTCTCCAATTCTAGTTGTGGGAGTGGATGAAAAGCTTCAAGCTTTTCTTCTAATGCTAGATTTTGTTCAATATCAGCCAATCCAGATGACAAACCAGATGAATTACCTATAAAAGGATTTATATTTAGTCTAATATTCTCTATTTTATTATCAAAGAAATCCATAAAGACATTACTAGTTAGGTTCCCTGGAATCTGATGTTCAGCGCTGGTTTGATTTTTTGTAAGTTTAGAAATAGTACTGAAAAGAAATCTAGGATTATTTTTATTTTTTTTTCGATCAGTGAGGCTAGGTATGTTGACCGTGCTTTAGTAAGTGCCCCTTTGTATTCAATAAGGCTATCCTTCCAGGCACAGTAGAATACTTCCAGCTTAGTAGAGCGCCAGTTCCGCTCTAATTTACGTGCTATTTGTTTTAAATTACGAGTTTGGTCGGTGTACCATGGGGCAAGCTTTTTAAGTCTGACCTTTTTATGTTTGAATGGAGCTACTATATCTAGAGCTGATCTACAAGTATTCTCTAAGCAGTCGGTTAAACTGTCTAACTCCTCTGGATCTGTTGGCGAGTTGGCTAAAGTCGTTAAATCTGGGAGGGTTTCAGTAAACTGTGTGGCGGTTGACGAATTTATCGGCGTTTTAAACAATTCCGAGGAGACTGGTGGGTATTTAGGTTAAGATGTAGCTCGAATGAGATTAGATAGTGATCGGAGATTTGTGGTTTATGGAAATGTATTTATATTAGCTACGTCGGTACCCAGCGCCAAAATCAAATCTAAAGTATGATTGTGATAATGAGTAGGTCCCGTGACATTTTGAATAATACCGACAGAGTTCAATATCGAACTAAATGCCCTTTTCAGCGGATCCTCTGCCTTCTCAAAGTGTATATTAAAGTCTCCTACCATTATTATTTTGTCATTACATACTGCTAAATTTGCTGCAAAATTACTGAAATCGTTTATAAAGTCTGAGTAGGGCCCTGGCGGTCTGTACACATTAGTGAGTGAGAGAGCGTCATTGTTTATAAAAATGGAGGTAAAGTTGCCACAATTGACTGTTGTTTAGGAGAAAGTCCACTGCTCGATGGCTGGTTAGAGCCACTGCTTAGCGGCTGCTTTTTTACACTCTCCAAGAACTCGACTGGATGATGTTTTTAATTTTTATGTTGAAAAAACAAGACTTTAAAGGAATGAAAATAGAAATTAAAATTAATTAAATAATGAAATAAAATGGAAATAAAATGATTACAATATTAAGATAAAATATAAAATAATTAAAAGATAAAAGATTAAGATAAAAGAAAATGAATAAGAATAAGTAAAAGATAAATAAAATGGCCTACTTTTACAGTACCTACACTAACCAGTCCAAATAAGTACGTTTTTATCTTGGATTTAAAATCATCTAATGTTGGAGTTCTTCTAGTATCTTCCAACAGCTGGTTGCATTTAGAAATAGCATAATGGCTAAAAGCTGCCTCTCCTTGATTAGTTCTTAGTTCCTTGCTTACTTTGGCAGGACTAACTGATTTGTTCCTAGTGACCTTAGATTTTTGCCTGGCTCATAGCTCTGCAGCATGTCAGATAGATACACTGGTCCTACACCATTAGTAGTAAGTTCAGTAGTAACACCTTAAAGTCTATCCTGCATTATACTGGAAGCCAGTGTAAGAACTTAAGAATGGGGGTGATGTGATCACTTCTTTTACTCCTAGTGAGAACTCTAGCAGCTGCATTTTGAATCAGCTGTAGTTGTTTGATTGTCTTTTTTGGAAGTCCTATTAGACAGTGATAAACGGTAATAAACCCTGATAGAGACAAAAATATGAATGAGTTTCTCGAGATCTGCTTTTGTCAAGAAATCTTATTGATATTCTTAAGATGATAAAAGGCTGACTTAGTTACTGAATTCATGTGACTGCTAAAACTGAGATCAGAATCTATTAATAGGTCACGAGCTAGCTCTTTAGAGTGTAGAGTTTTAGAGTCTAAGTAGGCAGCTAGTCTGTGCCTTACAATGGAAAAATGGAAACACAGTGGGAAATGGAAATGAATGTTTATTGAATTCTATTGCCCAAGATCATCATCGCCATCAAGGAAAAATTTAGTGTGAAACCAATCGAGATCATTTTATCTCCCTGCTCTAGCTCATGCTCATCATTTGCAGACTAAAGCTCTGCCATTAATAACGCTGTTCAGCAGAAGGATCCATAAATGCAACAATTAAGCCCTTATAATATGTAAAAATACACCTTGTGGGTTTTTGTCACACATGATTTTTAAGTGATGGAAACTACTCTTTTTCATAAAATTAAAGTAAATTTATTACTTATTTGTAAATAAGGCTGCACTTTGTCACCGATTCTGTTCATAACTTTTATGGACAGAATTTCACGGGCGTAGCCAAGTGGCGGCGGGGGTTCAGTTTGGTGGCCTCAGGATTCCACGCCTCCTTTTTGCGGATGATATGGTCCTGTTGGCATCATCAGGCCAAGATCTACAGCTCTTGCTGGATCAGTTTGCAGCCGAGTGCGAGACGGCCGGGATGAGAATCAGCACCTCTAAAACTGAGACCATGGTACTCAGTCAGACAAGGGTGGAGTGTCCTCTCTGGGGTCGGGAGTGAGTCCTTGCCTCAAGTGGAGGAGTTTAAGTATCTCGGGTTCTTGTTCACGAGCGAGGGAAGGATGGAACGAGAGATTGACAGGCGGATCGGTGCTGCGGTTGCAATATTGCGGTCGCTGTACCGGACCGTTGTGGAGAAGAGAGAGCTGAGCCAAAAGGCAAAGCTCTCAATTTACTGATCAATCTACATCCCGAGTCTTACCTATGGTCACGAGCTTTGGGTAGTGACCGAAAGAATGAGATTGCGAATACAAGCGGCTGAAATTAGTTTTCTCCGCAGGGTGTCTGGGCTCTCCCTTAGAGATAAGGTACGGAGCACGGTCATCTGGGAGGGGCTCAGAGTAGAGTCGCTGCTCCTCCATGTAGAGAGGAGCCAGTTGAGGTGGTTCGGGCATCTGGTTCGGATGCCACCTGGGCGCCTGCCTAGGGAGGCACTCTGGGCATGTCCTACTGGGAGGAGGCCTGGTGGAAGACCCAGGACACGCTGGAGAGATTATATCTCTCGGCTGTCCTGGGAACGCCTTGGTGTCCCCCCAGAAGAGCTGGAAGAGGTGGCTGGGGAGAGGGAAACCTGGGCCTCTTTGCTTAGGCTACTGCCCCCGCGACCCGGACCCGGATAAGCGGATGAAGATGGATGAATGGATGGATGGCTGTTAATACATTGAAAATGTGTACACATGTGTGTCAATGTATATCCCTCATTGTCCAACAATAGTGTGCCAACATAGAGGGGATTCCTTTGTGATGCTTTTTCATCCTTCATAGTCATTGACACATGAGTATACTGGAACACAAAAAAAGAAATTCTGAGAACATAGTTTGATTCAACTTACAAAAATATATGCTTCATTATCTAACCGTAGTATCTATCTGTATATCTAAAATATGTGCTGCAGACATGTTGTTGTCTGTGTACAAGTGTAAAGTAAGTTGCTCCAAACATAAAAAAAATAATTAATAACAAATAAAAGTAAATTAAAAGTAAAAAGACATCTTTTTGCCTAATGGCTGAGCTTTGGAAGCATTGCTTCATGACACTACCACCATTCCAGTGGATCTTCTTCACCATCTTACTCAGCAAGATGTAAGTAGATGGGCAGGTTCCATACTAATGGCATCCTTCTGTGATTCAGTAGATAAGGAAGATGTTGACAGGCAGTTTCTTTAAAAGTAGTATGCTCTCCACACCAAGTGTGGTCTTTTTTCTTCTTAAATACTTGTGGTACTGATGGTCCATCAGTTTTTTTGTGAGGCGTTAGAATTGTTGTCAGTGATGAACAAGGTGGTTCCGTTGTTTTCTCAGGCAGTGCTTTGTCAGGTTGTGAGCTGCCCTGGCCAGTCAGAATTGACTCCACCTCTGAAAGCACTTTGCCCTTGATATTTTCAATGTTCAATATAGTCTTGAACCTGAGGTCCATGAAGGATGACATGTCCAATATCTTGTTTGTGTCAGTATCATCAAACTTTTCATTGAGGTAATCCAGAATAGAGGACTTTTTGTAAGTACAGTGTTCTCTTTCAGATGTGCCAGAATGCTAGTGTTGATTAAATGCAGCACTGGTTTGATGTACGAGACTGTAACATGCTCCTCACCTAATTAAGCATCCGTAAACTCCTGGAGGAGACTTAAGACTTTGTTGATGGACTCCAGGACCCCTACATCTTGCCAGGTTGGAACATAATTCGTTTTCTTTTCAGAAGACAAGATTTTAGCAATAGCTTGCTCCTGCTCCAGCACCGTCTGGATCACTTTTTGCCTCGACCCCCACCTGGTAGGAGGCTCTGTGATCAGTTGGTCAGCAGGCCGACCAGTTTGTTGAGGCGTGGCCAAATCTCTTCTCATTTTCCAGCTAAATAAAAAACTGCTGACAACCTTCTAGCACAAAGCTGCAGCACGATGCATGGTTCTTTCATACTTATTTATGCTGGAGAAGAGAAAAATTGGATGAAAAGCATCCAATTTGTGCTCAGGCATACATAAATACATTTATATCAAGGGAAAATAAAACACTTAAGTTCATTTAACACAAATTCTAGTGCACTGAATCAATAGTGACACCTAAGCTTTTTGTTGAAGATTTAGATGTAACTGAAAAACCATCTAGGGTGAGAGAGATATCAGACCAATTGCTACTAGCATCTTTTGGTCCAAGAAGCAACACCTCAGTCTTATCGGAATTTAGAAGAAGAAATTTTTTTATGTCCTGGACGCAGTTCTCAATTTTGGGAGTAGTATTGACATCATCCGGATTAAAGGATATATACAACTGAGTCTCATCTGCGTAGCAATGGAAGTTAATACCATGCCTACGAATGATTGTGCCCAGCGGTAGCATATACAATGGGAATAATATGGGGCCCAGTACAGATCCTTGAGGGACACCATATTTTACCTTTGTACATTCTGAACAATTGTTATTTACAAGTACAAATTGGTAACGATGTCAGATAGGATCTGAACCAGGAGAGTGCTTGACCTCTTATGCCAATGAGTGTCTCCAGCCTATTCAGTAGAATGTTGTGATCAGTGGTCTCAAAAGCAGCACTAAGGTCTAAAAGTATGAGAAAAGAAATGTGTTCTTTATCAGAGGATATTAAGAGATCATTTACTACTTTAGTCAGCGCAGTTTCAGTGCTGTGGTGGGGTCGAAATACAGACTGAAATAGCTCTAGGACATGTTCTGTCTGTAAGAAAGAAGAGAGTTGCGAAGAAACTACTTTCTCTAGAATTTTGGAAATGAACGCCAGATTAGAGATTGGCCTATAGTTGGACAGTTCCTGGGGATTAAGACCAGGTTTTTTTTTATTAGTGGCTTGATGACTGCAAGTTTAAGTGATTTGGGGATGTAGCCTAGGCTCAGAGAATAGTTAATTCTAGTAAGCAAGGGTTCTACATTACTGTGCAGTAATTCTTTGAGTAGATGAGATGGTACTGCATCTAGAATGCATGTGGAGGGTTTGGCATATTTTACCAATGAAATAAGCTCCTCACGACCAATTGGGGAAAAAAAACTCCAAAAAAGCACCAGGCCTGACTAGACAGCTGTCAGAGTGCATTTGCAGGTTGACAGGGTCTGAGATAGCATGACTAATTTTTTTCCCTAATTTTATCAATATTATCAATAAAGAACTTTTTCTTGTGTTTTTTTTCCAAATTAAAGAAGAAAAAAGAAAAAGTAACATAAAATAAACAAAGAACAACCCCACACCCAAGCCACCCCACTCGGCTCACCACGACCAACAAACGTCAATGGCTGTTTACGCTATATGAAAAGGTATAACCAAGAGAAAAGAAAAAACAAGCACACAATTAGTTCGGTAGTACATCCAAATTCTTGAAATAGGAGATGAATGACTGCCATTTATTGTAAAATTTGGCAGTACATCCTCTCAATGTGTATTTAATTTTTTCCAGTTTTAAGAAAAACATGGTGTCCTTAAACCACCTGGAAGTAGACAGGCATGTAGCAGATTTCCAGTGCAACAATAATGAGCGTCTTGCTAGTAAGGATGTAAAAGCAATAATGTCCTTCTGCTCAGAATTAAGTGAAAGTGATGGGTCACAAATCCCAAATATGGCTATAAGAGGGCAGGGTTGGAGATTAACCCAAAGAACAGTGGACATCATCGTAAAATAGCCCACCCAGAAACCTTTCAGATCAGGACAGAAAAAGAACATGTGACTTAGATGACAGGGGCTACCATGGCATTTATCACATTTGTCTTCCACGTCCGGAAACATCTCAGATAATCTGGACTTAGAAAAATGTACTCCGTGCAAGACTTTAAACTGGATAAGTCCAAGACGAGCACAAGAGGTGGTAGAATGCGTCCTCCCCATGGCCTGTTCCCAAGATTCCTCATGTATTTGTATTCCCAATTCGTTTTCCCATGTACATTTGAGCTTGGCATAAGAGTGGTTGCTAAAAGCTGAGATATCATATAATTTTGAAATAATACCTCTGTGATGAGGAACACAAGAAAGCATGGTTTCCCACTGCTGTTCCAGAGGTAAATAGGGGAAATTGGAGAAACATTTTGCCACAAAACTGCGAGCCTGAAAATATCGAAACATATGAGAAACAGGGAGGCCGTAGCAGGAAGACAAATTGGCAAAACTATCAAAGACACCATCTACATACAAATATTTAAATTGAGTAATATCCTTATCATTCCAAATTGAAAACATAGAGTCCAGAACTGATGGCGGAAATAAATGGTTATGTAAGGGGCCTAAAGAAGATGCAGCTAAAAATTTGAAATGACGTCTAAACTGGTACCAGATCTTGAGTGTGTTAATTTTTCAAAAGATTTATTGGCTCCTCTCCTTCCATCTGTATTCAATGTATCCTTAGAAAGTGGTGCATAGAATTTTTATCGGTTGGAAATTCAGATTTATATAGGGAAGAGTAAAATTATTTAAAGATGGCATTAATTTCCTGGGGATCTGTAGTTATAGTGTCAGAAGTGTTTTTAATAGCAGGTATCAGACGTGATGTAGCCTGTCGTCGTAATTGATGAGCCAATAAGCGACTCGGTTTGTCGCCATGTTCATAATATGTGCCCCGACTGCGCAGTAACAAGTGCTCTGCCTCCTTAGTGGAAATGAGGTTAAATTCTGCTTGCAAATCAAGGCGCTGCTTAAAAAGTTCCGGAGAAGGGTTTAGAGCATATCTCTGATCAAGATCACTAATCCCAGATGTAACATCATTTAGTCTGGCATTAATCTTTTTAGTACAAGAAATGGAGTAAGAAATAATTTGACCTCTCAGATAGCATTTAAGAGTTTTCCATAACAATGAATATGAAGTGGAGTCATTCTGATTGAAAGACAAAAACTCATCAATAGAATTTGAAATGAATTCGCAAAACTCTTTGTCCGCTAAAAGAAGAGAGTCAAATCTCCAAAGTGGCGGACTGCGTTTATAGGTAGTACGTTCAATATCCATTAATAAAGGTGAATGGTCAGATATTACCATACCTAAATAGTCAGAAGAACTTACACAAGAATTAAGTGTGCTGTCAATAAAAAAGTAATCAATCCTAGAATATGAACGGTGCACCTGGGGAAAAAAAGGAAAATTTCCTGGTAGTGGGGTTACGAGATCGCCACGGATCAACAAGGCCATTTTGGTCCATAAAATCTGAGAAGGCGTTGGACATAGCAGATTGTGTCAGATTATGAGAGTTAGAGCGATCTAAGATTGGGTCAAAAACACAATTTAGATCCCCTCCAAGAATCAGCGTACGAGTATTCAAGAATGGGATATTACTCAGCAACCTGTTAGCAAATTCAACATTCCTATCAGCAATAACATCAGTGGATGAGAAGTGAACTTTTTTATTGATTAAAATGGCAACTCCCCTAGACTTCGAATTAAAATTCAAGTGGAAAACTTGACTCCCCCATGGGCAATACAACCTGCGGTGATCATTATTGCGAAGGTGTGTCTCCTGTAAAAATACTAAATCAGAGTTTAAGCATTTCAAGTGTGCAAAAACCTTAGATCTCTTAACCGGATTACCCATACCCCTAATATTCCAACTAATAAATCTAATAGGGGTGCCTGACCCAGCAGTGCTGGGATGCATGTTGCCATTAACCATTTAAAAATAGTAATATATAACCAAATAAATGCAATTGTGAGCAGTCATGAAGAGCCGAGGTGGGACACACTCCCCCCAACAAACCCCTAAACAGAAATACACACAGAGTCTCCATATAACCCCAGAACAAAGGAGACATCAGTGTTACCCACAATAAACCGAGGCTGTCCACAGTAATGGACTATGGAGACTGCGCAGAGCAAAGAAGAAAAAGAAAGAGAATAAAAGACCCTCCCACCGATCCCAACACCATTTAACAAAATGCGCGAAATGATTAATATTATAACAAGTCAATAAGGAAAACCACCTTAATAACACATATTAAATTCCCACAGTATGTCAAGTAGATACAGTGTGAAGCATGTAGAAATCCTGTAGTGCAAAAATATACATCAATATATTCTTACTATATATCAGTGTGCAGTAGAACCGAAAGAAAAAAAAACACTGCAATAAACAGTCAAACGACATGAACCTAATAAAAACAGCGATCCAGAGAATCATCCTATACTGCACAGGTCTGAGGTCAGTGAACCCGTAACGTCTAAGCAGTAATAGAAGTCAAACTGAAACGTAATTAGAGTTCACTGAGCACGCAAGGATTTCACATAATCATTAGCTTCCTCCGGAGAAACAAAGTCTTTCTCAACACCGTTATACGTGACACGAAGTCAGGCTGGATAAAACAGACCGTACCGTGCACCGTCAATGATGCGGAGTTGGCGCCGAACGTCGTTAAACGCAGCGCGTGCCCAAGCTACCTTAGCAGTGTGGTCCGGAAAAACTGAGATGGTCAAATCTCGGATTTTAATCTGTCGGCACTCTCTAGCGCGGCGCAGGATGTCAGCACACTCGCTGTGATAATGAAATCTGCACACAATGGCTCGTGGGCGATCATTGGGCTTAGGTTTGGGTTGCAGGGTCCGGTGGGACCGGTCCAACAGCGGACCGAAAGCTTCCTTTAGTAAAGTCGCTACCGCAACAGTGGTGCAGGTGTCCGGACCCTCCGGTACTCCAACTATCCTGATGTTGTTCCGTCGCGACCTCGGCTCCAAATCCTCACATTTATTTTCCAGCTTGGTCAAATTAGCCGTGAGACACTCGATATTCGCCTTCAGCACAGCGATGTCATCAGAGCACGTAGTGAGTGCATGCTCCATCTCTCCGACAGTACCTTTTAGCTTAGACATGTTAGCATCAGCAGCAGCTTTATTGTTAGCCAACTGTGCCTTAACTGCTTGCAGGTCAAGCTGAATAGTAGCCAACGCATCCCCAAGAGTTTCCCGAAGTTCTTTTTTAAAGATATCAGCGATGTCTTCCCTCAGCGAGGCCAGCAGCTCAGACTTAAGGGTAGCGATGTCCAGGTTAGCGTGACACGAAGCGGCACGAACCGGCAACTCACTCGTGACCGTGTCCACGGTTTGAGAAGTAGGCCGCAGTTGTGCCAGGATAGTACTTCGAGTTTTAGGTGTCTTTCCAGCCATGTTGCGCGGTTTAGAGTTACACTTACACACAATAAGTAAGTCGGAGCAAAGTAAGATTTATAATATAACCAAAAAGCGCAGATGAATTACAATTTTTATCGAAATCGGCAGGAGCTTCCAAACTCGCGTACCCTACTCCATAAGTGCTCAGCAGCGCCCCCCCCCCCAAGAACTTATTCTTAAACATAAAACTGTTACTGCTGCACTCCTGTGGGATTTGGGATTCAATTTGGTCATGATTTCTAGTTAGGCTAGATACAGTTTTAAATAAGAGTCTTGGATTGTTTTTATGTTTTTCTATTAAAGGAGGGCTTGATGCTTATATGGAGGGCATGCTTATATTCATTAAGGCTGCTTTTCTATGATAATCTATATACTTCTACTTCTAACTACTTCTAAATGTTGCCATTTACGCTCCAGGATTCGCGCGGCTCGTTTGAGACTACCCGTGTGCTCGTTGTACCAAGGCGCCATCTTTCTCTCATTTACTCTCTTATTTCACAATGGCGCAACCTTGTCTAAAGCTGTACGGAGAGAAAACTCGATGTGCCCTGTAATACGCTCGATAATCACCTTATCAGCCGATATCACTGTAAGAGACAGGAAGTCCGAAAACTCCTGCAAAAACTCAGTGTATGAACCAGGGGGACGGTTAACATAAACGACTTTTTTGGTTGATGATAAATTTGACATAGTGAGAATGAGATTTTCAAAAGAATTAAACTTGAAGCCTGATCTTTGAGAGACGCCTATATCAGAGTCATATAGTGTGGCAACACCACCTCGGCGACCATTTGGACGGGGGTTATGAACGTATCTATAGCCGGAGGGAGATGCTTCATTTAGGGCCATATAGTCGTCTGGCCGAGTCCAGGTTTCAGTCAAGCAAAGCATGCTTAGATTATGATCGGTAATCATTTCATTAACAAGCAGTGCTTTATGTGACAGGGATCGTATATTTAGCAATCCTAATTTCAGATTTAAATGATTTAAATGATTCTCAGCAGCAGCGTTATTGAATTTAACATCTAACACCCCATAATACATACCATTTTGGAGATGCCCTAAGCCAGTCATCTAGCCATCACACTTTGGCACTTGTCAGTGTCATTCGATCCTTATATTTGCCCCTTTTTTCCTACCTCCAGCACATCAAATTAAAGAATTGACAGGTGCTGATGTTGCCAAAAGTACTGGTTTCTGATGTGTTTTAGACTTTTGAAATAATATTCTGTCGAATCTCTCTAAGCGTGGTGAGAAGACTGGGTACACTGGGTTGTGACCTCAAAAGAGGTCAAGACTGTAAACTATACTAAGACACACAAAGTGAGACACAAGCCTATAATGCATGCACACAGGGAATACAGACTTGCATCTAAAGAGAACTGGGGGGGGGTAAGGATTAGTTGTTGCACCTCAGCTATCCACCAACCACACAAATTTGAGGATTAAATAGTGTGTAAGCAGAGGGAGAGATCAGAGGTTTTTGGTATAAAATGTGTCTTTGGTATAAAACTAAATAAATAAATAAAAAGTGGGATGCCTGCAATGGCAAACTAAACATTTTTAATGAGGTGTAAAACTTAAGAAATGTTTACATCTTTGCCTCTAATGTATTTTTTCTTTCTCTACTTCTAAATCCACAGGAAAACAAATCAGAACTAAACTATCCCAAGCATTCAACCACTGGTTGAATGTACCCGAGGAGAAACTTCAGGTAAGGACATGCCTATCTATCAAAGGTATTAATTGAAATAAAAATTCAAATGACAGTTATGCGAGAATATCAATCATTTGACTTTTTGACATTTTCACTGCATTCTTGTTTTAATCCCTTTTTATGTTTGGTCTGGAGTTGAATCATTTTGGTATATCTATTGGTATATCTGAATCATTTTAAATTTGGATTTGAGAATTGTTTTTTTTTTTTTTGTTATTCATATTTATGAATGCAAACGCTTCAAACTGCAAACCATATTGTTCCTTATATGTCTGTTTATCTCAGTTTTCCTCATCATTCTTTCACATCACATCCTTGTTTGGACATTTTTCCTCTTAATTGAATAGTTCCAACTAAGTGACTAAATTGATAGTATTTAGGTCATTCATTTGATATGGGACAGAGCAGTACAGAGAAAGTAAAATGCTGACTGTGCAGTACATGCGACCCCCACACTGGGATTATAAACCACTGGGTTTGTCCATGCTGATTTACAGACCCACTGCAAAACCCTATTATCCATTATATGTCTATGTTTATCTCACTTTTGCTCATCATGCTTTCATTCCCTTACACCCCACCTCCTATCTATTTCACTTACATTTCAGAGAGTGAAAAATCAATGCAAATAGACTTTGGCACTTAGCCGTCATATCATGGGCCATTTGCAGACATCTGCCCTTCAAAATTGAGTTGGAGGTTTTACTGAGAAGGGTAGGATTACTAAATGGGGTAGGGAACAAATCTGGAGTGGCCAGAGAGCTTTGATTCATGCAGTATGATGTAATGATTTAGCATTCGTATAAGTGTCTCCTTTTGGACAATCTGAATTAGGATTTTGGCTTTGTTCTGTATGATTGCCTTTGGATAAATTTGCTTGCTTGTCAAAATCCAAGATAAGAGTCTTAATAAATACTTGAATACAGTTGTCTGCTTAGATTCTAATTAGGGTTTAGAAGCATAATTGTTTCTTTAGTGTTATTTTGAACAGTTTATCTTATCACTGTTGTTCATCTTATGAAGATAAAGCTTTATATTGCTTGTAACTCATCACTCCCTGTGACTAAGAATGACTAAGAATATCATTGTACAGTGTAACTGTCTTATTTACTATGTATATGACAATAAAAATCTTAATCTCATATCAAAACATGAATAAGTTGATTTAATAAGATTTTTTGTGATACAAGTTCTTTGTTGTTAGAAATTCGACCTTCAGGAATCAGAGTCAGGAGTCAGGAGACTGGACGGCTTCAGTGTTGACAAGTTTATTGACACACAGAGCATGTAACATAAGGTGGATCACGACCAGTTCTTCTGTAGTCTATTTGGGAGGACCTTATATACATCGTGGAATGTGGGAGGAGGAAGGAGGAGGACGATGAGGAGTTTAAGGGGGGGTAAGTGGGGGATGAAGGTGAGGAGGAAGAGGAGTTTAAGGAGGGGTCACTGTGGGATGAAGGTGAGGGCACTTGGGCAATCAACATTGGGTTGGGTAGTTGATGGTCGTCACCTTCGGGTTAAGACTTCAAAGGATATACAAACAAAGGACAAAGGTGTTGGGCATGCAAAGGTGGGCAACCATCAACACTTCTCAGGGATTTTGATGGTTGCCACATCAGGGGTTGATTGTATATAGACAGACAGCAGACGAAGAATAATCTCCATAGAGACAAAGGGGTGAGATCTGAAAGAAGCATTTTTTCTCTCAGTAAATACCATATTTGTAACTCCTTATAATTTACTTTACCACTAAGCTAATTGTGATAGATGTAGCGATATTGATTAATTATGAATAATTATAAGGGGCACCACCCATCAGGGAAATATGTATTTTTATAACTGAAATAGATGAAATGATACATCAGTCTCATTACCGAAGGTGAAGCTCAAAGTCTGCGCAGTGACCCAATACCACTGGTTGAAATATATTTGCCACAGTAATTGGTTTAATGAACAAATGCAAAGGTTCGGAGAGTTAATCAAGTTATTTACTGAATCAGAGGAAGGAAAAACCAACTGAAGTTTAACTATGAAACAGAAAACTCCACAGACCATTTAAACCAATGTTAACCAACCCAAAAGCTACGATGATTAAAGTAAATGAAAAATTAACTGGAAGATACTGCTGTGTCTTACATGTATGCTAAAATTAGATGAGAGCTAAGTCTGAAATGTAGGCAATGAACTGGCTAAAATGTTTTACGCTACTTTGGTCGGAATAGCTAATCCTACATTTCTTGTAGCGATGGTT
The DNA here is from genome assembly GCA_020368025.1 of Brachyhypopomus occidentalis. Classification (NCBI taxonomy): domain Eukaryota; kingdom Metazoa; phylum Chordata; class Actinopteri; order Gymnotiformes; family Hypopomidae; genus Brachyhypopomus; species Brachyhypopomus occidentalis. The sequence continues at coordinate 515,697 of JAGXOD010000148.1, forward strand.
TTGACTCCAAATTCCGACTTCCACTTCAACTAACTTTTCTTACAATGTAACGAAGTTTTAGCATTGAACCAAGGACGTTGCGAGAACGAAGGGACTAGCTGTCATGCCTATGAATATTCAAAGTTAAGGCATTTCCCTACAAGTGGAAAAACAAGAGAAATGCAATAACTAATAAGCATGGCAAAGAGAGAAAAAGTTAAATTACATACAGACACAGAAAAGTGTATACTTTTCCTGCAGGTACATCATTTAGGAATAAAGAAGAATTGGTTTGTCAGGATATATTTATATAAGGCATTTCAATAGGTAATCAACTTAGTAGTAACAATAACAAGATTAATACATGTACATTACACTAATAAGAATAAAAGATGTGATATTAGTCGCATAAGTAAATAACATGGTAAACAGGGGAAATATGATCAATAATATGTATGCATTAATATGGAACACGGTTCACATATTATCATTTAATAATAATGAGACAGGATTTAATCTTTATGTTCAAACATCATTCCTGATAGCTCAGTGTAGAACTGTCTAGTTATGTTCCAGAAACTGAATACTGCTTGTTCCATGATCTGATAACCCTGTATTCTTTAGCTATAATTTTTCCTTTTCTTTATTAAAATAATTCCAAGTTTGGTGTCTTTGGAATGGTCTTGAAGAGCTGCTTCCCCTAAAAGGGGTTAGAATCCAGTACCTATCTCAGAATATAGAGTTATAAGAATCATAGTCAATTTTGGCATTCTTTGATATAGGTCTGTTTGCAAATTCCAAAGGCGATGCTTCCTGAACTAATCATTTGAGTGAACGTACTGAATCGAATCACTTCCTCAGCTGATTCGTTACTTTCACAGTTCAGTAGTTGAGCTCAGCAGCGACTGCGCAGGCCGACAGGGGAACTGCTGTGTGGTCTGTGAATCACTGAATCACCTGCGAATCTTGTGGCGGAGACTCTCATTGCAAGGGAACTGTGCTTGCTCAGTGATTCGTTCACTGAACGTACTGTCACTGTGATTCATATTCGAGCTGCCACCCAGAGGACTGTTGCTGAGGTTGTGATTCATGTTTGTGCTGCCACTCACTCACATGGAGTCAAGCCATATAAACATAAACACACACCTCCCCCTTGTTTTAACAGATTTAGTTTTAACAGAACAAACTTATAATACAAAAAATAAGTATGAACTAACCTACAATTTTGAGTGCAAAATAAAAAAAAAACTTGCTACTTGTTTTATACAGTACATGACGTTTTATTTGTAATGTGATATATATTTCCTATAATAAACCCAACATTTAGTTGCATATTTTTATTTATTATTTTTTTTACAACATTCTCGTCTCCTGGTCCCAGAAGCCCTGAACTAAACTGAAACATGAACCGTTAGGCCGTGTATCAGTTAGGTGGGTCGGAGTCACAGGCTCCTCCTGCCAAGCACTGACCGATTCGGTAAACGGATCTTTTGAATGAATCTTTTTAGTGAACTGATTCTAATGATTCAGTTCATCTAAAAGAGCTGCTGTGCCCATCACTAATTCAGGTTTTTCAGCTTGTCCTGATGCTTTTCTCAAAGTCTTAGATTAAATTTCTTAATTACAGCCACATTAGCTCCACAAATAAGACACACTGGTTTACCAGAAATGTCAATAAACATTGCGGAGCAGAACCCATCACGATACTAGCTTTTTTAAACAGAACAACATTATCGAGAGAGAGAAAATTGCTTTACAGTGAAAACACTCCGACTCCTTAAACCATAACGGTGACTGTTGGAACCCAGGACCATGCTAGGCAACATGAATGCCCCACCCCCCAATTACCAACTGTAGCACTATGAACACAATGCCACAATATAGTCAGCCTCCCATTGGTTTTCAAAGGCTCTGGTTTCAGAATCAACTTCTCTTTTCGCCTTTGATAAGGGCTAGCTTTGACGTTACAATAGTGTTGCAGACAGTAACAGACGTTTGACTTGAATGATGCGGAAATGTTCCCAGTATCATGAATGTATCATTCGGCAAGGCAGCTGTTGTCTCTGGGCCATTAATAACAATAATAATAGATCAATGTAAATGATCTCGTGGGCCAGATATAATTGTATTACGAGCAGGATATGGCCCGCGGGCCTTGAGTTTTACACCTATGCTCTACATAGACATATTGTGGTATTCAATGTCAGTCTTACTTATGGACATACAAGGCTCATGATGCCTGTTTTGGTGTTTATTTAGTTCTAAAAAAATAACTCTCTAGTATGATCACAGTTTGGAAATATCATTAACTAGCTAGCTAAGCAGTTCTCCAATTCAATGAGCTTGGTCATGTGTTGGCCATTTTTGACTTATAAGTATGACCAAGTCCAATGCTCACTTGTATTTGATGAGGAAATGAGTGAAATCTCAAGTATTTTGTTTTGGGATGTTTTCTGAATTATGTATTAGAATTGACTCTTAATGTGTGTAATGTAGATAAGAGTTGGCTGGAGACTGGGTGTTGGATAACAGGAGTAATTAAGGAAGGGTAGACTGTTCATTTTAATGGTTATGGTTGCTACAGAGAAAAGTGATTAAATCTAAGAGAGGTCAGTGGAGGGTGATGTCATCCATCCATCCATCCATTTTCTTCCGCTTATCCGGGTCCGGGTCGCGGGGGCAGTAGCCTAAGCAAAGAGGTCCAGGTTTCCCTCTCCCCAGCCACCTCTTCCAGCTCTTCTGGGGGGGGATACCAAGGCATTCCCAGGACAGCCGAGAGATATAATCTCTCCGGTGTATCCTTGGTCTTCCCCAGGGTCTCATCCCAGTTGGACATGCCCAGAGCGCCCCTAGGCAGGCGCCCAGGTGGCATCCGAACCAGATGCCCGAACCACCTCAGCTGGCTCCTCTCTACGTGGAGGAGCAGCGACTCTACCCGAGCCCCTCCCGGATGACTGTGCTCCGTACCTTATCTCTAAGGGAGAGCCCAGACACCCTGCGAAGAAAACTCATTTCGGCCGCTTGTATTAGCGATCTCGTTCTTTCGGTCACTACCCAAAGCTCGTGACCATAGGTAAGAGTCGGAACGTAGATTGACCAGTAAATTGAGAGCTTTGCCTTTTGGCTCAGCTCTCTCTTCACCACAACGGTCCGGTACAGCGACCGCAATACTGCAGCCGCAGCACCGATCCGCCTGTCAATCTCTCGTTCCATCCTTCCCTCACTCGTGAACAAGAACCCGAGATACTTAAACTCCTCCACTTGAGGCAAGGACTCACTCCCGACCCAGAGAGGGCACTCCACCCCTTGTCCGACTGAGTACCATGGTCTCAGTTTTAGAGGTGCTGATTCTCATCCCAGCCGTCTCGCACTCGGCTCCAAACTGATCCAGCGAGAGCTGTAGGTCTCGGCCCGATGATGCCAACAGGACCACATCATCTGCAAAGAGAAGGCGTGGAATCCTGAGGCCACCAAACCGAACCCCCTCCGCCACTTGGCTACGCCGAGAAATTCTGTCCATAAAAGTTATGAACAGAATCGGTGACAAAGGGCAGCCTTGGCGGAGTCCAACTCCCCACGGAAACCAGTCTGACTTACTGCCGGCCATGCGAACCAAACTCCTACTCCGTTTGTACAGGGACTGGATAGCCCGTAGCAACGGGCCCCGTACCCTATACTCCTGGAGCACCCCCCAGAGGAATCCTCGAGGGACACGGTCGCATGCCTTTTCCAAATCCACAAAGCACATGTGGATTGGTTGAGCAAACTCCCATGCACCCTCTAGGACCCTCGCAAGGGTGAAAAGTTGGTCCAGTGTTCCACGACCAGGACGGAACCCACATTGTTCCTCCTGTAACTGAGATTCGACTATCGAACGGACTCTCTTCTCCAGAACCCCTGCATAGACCTTACCGGGGAGGCTGAGAAGTGTGATCCCCCGATAGTTGGAGCACACTCTCCGGTCCCCTTTCTTAAAAAGGGGAACCACCACCCCGGTTTGCCAATCCAGAGGCACTGCCCCCGATGTACACGCGATGTTGCAAAGACGTGTCAACCAAGACAGTCCCACAACATCCAGAGCCTTAAGGAACTCAGGACAGATCTCATCCACCCTCAGAGCCTTGGCACCAAGGAGTTTCACAACTACCCTGGTCACCTCAGCCCTAGTGATGGGCAAACCCCCGTCCGAGTCCTCTGGTTCTGCTTCCTCTATGGAAGACGTGGTGGTGGGATTGAGAAGATCCTCGAAGTATTCCTTCCACCGCCTAATGACATCCCCAGTCGAGGTCAGCAGATCCCCAGCCTCACTGTATACAGTGTTGGTCGGGAACCGCTTTCCCCTCCTGAGTTGCCTGACGGTTTGCCAGAACCTCCTCGGAGCCGATCGAAAGTCACTTTCCATGGTCTCACCAAACTCTTCCCACACCCGAGTTTTTGCCTCTGCGACAGTCAAAGCCGCGATCCGCTTGGCCCCCCTGTACCTGTCTGCTGCCTCCAAAGCCAACCAGGCCCAATAGGACTCTTTCTTCAGCATGACTGCCTCCCTTACCCGAGGTGTCCACCACCGGGTTCGGGGATTTCCGCCACGACAGGCACCGACAACCTTGCGGCCACAGCTCCGATCTGCTGCATTGACAATAGAAGCACGGAACCAAGCCCACTCAGACTCAATGTTTCCGGCCTCCCTCGGGATGCGGTCAAAGCTTTGTCGGATGTGGGAGTTAAAGACCTTTCTGACAGGTTCCTCTGCCAGACGTTCCCAGCAAACCCTCACAGTACGTTTGGGTCTGCCAGGTCTGTCCGGCATCCTCGCCCGCCATCTGATCCAACTCACCACTAGGTGGTGATCGGTTGACAGCTCAGCTCCTCTCTTTACCCGAGTGTCCAAGACACACGGTCGCAAGTTCGACGATACGACTACAAAATTGATCATCGAACTGCGACCTAAGGTGTCCTGGTGCCATGTGCACTCATGGACACCTCTGTGCTCAAACATGGTGTTCGTTATGGACAAGCTGTGACGAGCACAGAAGTCCAGTAACAGAACACCACTCGGGTTCAGATCGGAGAGGCCGTTCCTCCCAATCACGCCCTTCCAGGTCCTACTGTCATTGCCCTCATGAGCATTGAAGTCCCCCAGCAGAACAATGGAATCCCCAGAAGGGGCACCTTCCAGTACCCCCTCCAAGGACTCCAAGAAGGCCGGGTACTCCGAACTGCCATTCGGTGCATAAGCACAAACAACAGTTAGAGCCCTTTCCCCGACCCTAAGGCGCAGGGAAGCAACCCTCTTATCTACTGGGAAAATCTCAATACACGCCGAGCCAGTAAGGGAGCTATGAGTAAGCCCACTCCAGCCCTCCGCCTTTCACCCTGGGCAACTCCAGAAAAGAATAAAGTCCAGCCTCTCTCGAGAGGATTGGTTCCAGAACCCAAACTGTGTGTGGAGGTGAGCCCAACTATATCTAGTTGGTATCTCTCAGCCTCACACACCAGCTCAGGCTCCTTCCCACCCAGAGAGGTTACGTTCCATGTCCCAAGAGCCAGCTTCAGTAACCGAGGGTCGGGACGCCAAGGCCCCCGCCTTCGGCCACCGCCCAAACCACAATGCACCGAACCCCTAGTACTACCTCTCCCACAGGTGGTGAGCCCATGGGAGAGTGAACCCATGTAATCCCTTCGGGCTGTGCCCGGCCGGACCCCATGGGTAGAGACCCAGCCACCAGGCGCTCGCCGAGGAGCCCCTCCCCCAGGCCTGGCTCCAGGTTGAGGCCCCGGTAACCCTATTCCGGGCAAGGGTATCTGGGTCCTGTTTTCAAATTCCATTGCGGTTTTTTGGACCACTCTTTGTCTGGCCCATCACCTAGGACCAATTTGCCATGGGAGACCCTACCAGGGGCATTGCCCCCGACAACCTAGCTCCATAGGCACGCAAACCCCTCCACCACGATAAGGTGGTGATCCATGGAGGAGGGGTGATGTCATTTAAACTATAATTCTATATTTATGGAATAGTAAAGTTAAAATGTATATAACTATCAATAAAAGTATTTTAGAAGCTAGATTGAATTAACTTTACTATAAGGACTTAAAATATTTATTGCATGTGTTACACGTTGTTAATATTTCTATTTAACATTTATTCATTTATTAAATTTGTATATATGTGTATAAAAACATAACAGTATGAGTATACTGCTGTCCTTAAAGTAATAGGTTAATTCCTAAGTATTTAACCGAATCTCTATCTACTGCACATGTAGTGTATGGTCAATCTCTTCATCCCTTTTCTAAGACCTAAGAACCTCATCTAATTGAATCCAAAGAGGACCTAAATAGTTTTTTTCATAAACACCTGTGCCTATGTCTACAAGTGGAAAATAATTTTAAAAAAATGCTAGAAAATGTGATGCCTTTTTCATACTGGTCAAAATATTGTATGTATTTAATATGTTAGAATTAAGAAGTGACATAGCTTCAGGTTGAGCCCAATGTAACATCCATGTCACATACAGCAAGTACTTAGAGGGTTTGGGGGTGCGGGATCAAGTAATGCAGAGAAAACAAATTGTATGAATGACCAATAAAAATGAAAGACAAAAAGGCACCACCCATTCACTGCACTGATTTTAGTATCTGTGCCCAAGGGTCTCCTTCAAACACGCTTCTGTAAAGCCATGTTTAGTATTAGCTGCTTTATGTTTGTAAGTGTGTGTTTACCATTTATCATATATTCATATTCTAACATTGAACCAGTCTCTGGAGAAAGAGGTATTATTAGATGGTCTAGCTAGCAGAGTAAGTAATCACAGGACAAGACTAAATCAGATCATAGGATGTAGCTGTGTGGATGTTTGTTACTGATACACACTATACTACTAGAATAGTTACAGCCTCTAGTAAACATCCAAGGTATGTGTGTTGGTATACATTATGATGCTGAACATTTTCACTAAAATTGAAAACGGCTCAGATGGTTCAGCTCTTTGTGGCAGAAGCCTCAATGTAAGTGATATGTGATCTCTTTATCATCTACCTCTTAAATCTTCCCACTAATCTTCTGAAATATTACTTGGATTAGTGAAGAGAAATTAGAATTTTAAAACCTGTTCATCAATTTCAAAATCAGCCGAAAAACTGGTTGTGTGCCAGCTTTCTGCTTGGGATTTGGAGCAACATTAAAAGACAGGAAGCTGATGAGCTCCTTAAAAACCTCCTCTGCTAATTGGGTCACTTCTGAACTAGTTTATTTGTTTTTACCTTCTAACTATGGTAAGCGCTGTCATCAGTGTTGTCTTAGACATGTGGCCTGGAGCTGTTTTCCTAAGACGTCTTACTCACAGACATGGCCACACGCCAGTCAAGAGTCTCTCTTTCTCTCTGGTACTCTCTCTGTCTGTCTGTCTCTCTTTCTCTGTATCTCTCTGTTTTGCCCTTACACACACAGTTTTTCTCCCCCTACCATTCATGCCTGTGTTTATTCTAATTCTTACTTTTTAATTAATCCAAGATCTCATTAATTTTATTCTCTCGCACTCTTAACCCCTATGTCCCTTACTGTCTAAACCCCTATGTCCCCCAGAGGCCTGATTAATCTTGCTGTAAAGCTTTCTTTTGTTTGTTTGTTTGTTTGTTTTTTGAACACCCTGAACATTGCCTGAACACTTCTGCCCAGGCAGTGACAAGTAGGCCACTTCATGTTCCACATTACCTGTGGTGATCTTGTTTTCATTTTGACCTTGGCTTCTTCCCCATATCCAATACCAACTATGTAGGTTTTCTGTCCTTATACTTTGACTTTTAACACTGTCAGCTAATCGTATCCTTGGTAGTTTATGGTTAAGAGGATATTGAAAAATGTGAGGTTTTTTGAGAATCCTATAGTATGAGACCCAATTCCAGTCCTTAAGGACCACAGAGGAAACAGGTGTAGTGTAGTACCCCTTTAACGTAACCTAATTTGATTTAGTTTAAACTAATTTATTGTCTGACTGTCTAGTCCTTCGGGAGTCCTCAATAGTATTTTTAAATGAAATGTTTTATAGCAGTTAAAAACCATTCTAACTGTACCATTGGATCTTAACATCCCAGTGCACTAAAAGCTGTGTAACACACTGAACACCACACACTAACGGGTGTGTAACTAAGGGCTCACATTTAACGTTGGTGACAGCAGCATGTGCACCCACTTCCTGGCAAATTGAAGACTGAGTGGGTGTTTTAGGGACAAACAAAAATGCATTCCAGTTCCTGAAGCCCGCAGTGGAGAAAGCACAGAGTACAGAATGACTGAAGTCTGACATCAAATATAGCTGGGATCCCTTGCAGTTATCTCAGAGTTTGTGAAGAGATACCTGAAGAGATGAGAGAATGCCTTCAGTTCTTTAGTCTTTTATTCTGTTATCCTTGGCTAGGCCTGATGCCCAGGCAGTCGTGAGACCAGGCTGCCAAGCATTTAGAAAAGCAGTACACACTCTGTTCTGGCTGTCAAGAGGATGTTTCAAATATAAGGCTGGCGTGTTCTAGCTGATTGTGTCACAGCCTGGGGCTTGGCCATCATTTGGTACCATTTTTTAGGCTGTTGCTGACATGCTATTTGTAAAACATTCACCAGCCACTATGTTAAAAACATAGTGTCCAATTTGGTAGGTCCACCTATTTTCTATTTGTTAGGTGCATTGTGTAGGTGTGTAATGACAAGACAGTTGCCGTGAAGAGTTCGTCAGCCCCCCATCTACCGCATACTCTACTGGTACTGACTTACAGTTCTGAGGAGGTATTGACTAAAACTTGGATGACTGCTAACCGAAATTGAGCGTGGCAATAAATGGTCTATACAGTAACTATATAGCTTTGAATGTGCTAATATGGAGTTAATATTGAAAATGTAATAAATGTCCGATAAATTAGGAGGCAGGTGTAGTGCTGAATCAGGCCAGTGAGTTTCCTTATAAGTACATGGCAGTACATCAAGGAATTCTGATTAATTATTTTTCATGCTCTATGTTGCTGTTCCTTTGGTTCATATTGTATATCTTGCTTTTCTATCCCATAAGTGGAAATTCCTCTTTCTTAACTTCAAATTTCCTGTTACAGTTGGCCAGTATTACAGCTGGGTACTGGTATTGATTTCTTGATTTGATTCAATTTTGAATCTCAAAGTCCCAGTTTGATTCTGTGCTGATCCTATTTTGATTAAATTTTGAAATTGAATGTTAATTACTATCCTAATATTGTTTATGATAAAGATCTTAAGTTAATGCTGTACATGGAAAACAAGATTATAACACGACCACCTGCACAAAGCATGGGATTTGGAAAATAATGTTTAGCAAAAATCAACATGGTGCAATGCACTCATTAGATGAATCTGGCTAGTAGAGGAGGCTGGCTAGCTGGGCAGATAGATAACTAAGAAGGTTCAGCTAAAAAAAAAGGTTTTGGATGAATGCCAGCATTTCCACATGGAGATATGAGGTGTGATTGCTTAAATAGTTAATGAACTTGGCCTCAGTAGAAGCAAATCTGAACATCCAATGACAGATTATTATTCAATTACACATGAGAGGAGAGTGTTCCAGTTGTATTCATTTGCTTTTGGAAAATGCCCATGGGTTGAACTCGAGAGTTAGTGAGCTAGTGAATGTGGGTTGTGTTTAAGAGATTTGTAGCTATATAAAATCACATTAGGGGTATTTCAACTTTAATAGCAGCACAGCGCTGAATACATATTAGGGGGAGCACTACAAGCTTTTGATTGAGATTTTTACTGAGGGATTCACCTGAGGAACACTGTAGAGTGTGTTACGGTGTGCTACCATATATCCAATAAAGTCAACTCCTCTTTTTCCCTTTTCAAGTCAAGCATGAGCTGGCTAGAGAGCACAGTGAAAATGTGTCATATCAGCAAATGTGCAGGAATGGCAGAGCAAACAAATTGTAAGGTTGAGGAAACCGGGGATGGGTCTACGATGTGCTGCCACAACACTTACTGACAAGAAACCTGCTAAAACAAGTTAACATGGAGAGGAAGGAAAATATTATATCCGAAGGGGTTGAAAAAAAGTTGTGTGTTGAAATAGAAGCCTATTCAAATTAAAGTTTCAGTGGTAACTATTAAGCTCCATCTGCTTATATTGGGATATAGCAAATGATGATTTCAGTGATTTAATTTAAGAAAAATAAAATTAACAAATTAATCACTAATTGGTCTTTCATGCATTTTTAACTAATAACACTGACACTCAGTATTGTACTCAGTCATACAGTAAATATTAGGTTTATTGGACCTTATTGTAGAACCCTATTGGAAGGGAGTTGCTCTAATTGGTTACAGTACCTTGCTTATTTTTTAAATACAAATATTCATTTTTTAAATACAAAAATACACCTTTGGTTAAATTCAATAACTATACACTCAATTTAGCAGCCGCGTGTTGTTTGGAATAGCTGTGCATTAAAACTAGCTAGCACTGCCTAGTGACACTAGCAACAAAAATTGTCTTTTGTTAGTAGTTTGTAGTCACGGCCATACGTTCTGCTTCTGAACTAACAAGTTAAACTCGGCTGTCTTTTGTTTGGCTGTGTTGACATTTAAGGATTTGTTTGATTGTTTTTTATTGCTTTGATAGGTAGTTTGCTTTGGCTGATCATATTTGTAAATAACCCATCATACATAACTCCATTAATTGACCTGTGCCCTGAAAGGACCCACATGTGCATACAGACAAGAAACAAAAATGTCAGTTTTAGAAGACATTGTGTCAATGAAATGGCAGAACAAGTATTTGCAATAAGACCTTACTTTTTATTAGAGAGCTGTGTGTGTGGAAATTGTGTGGAAAGAAGTAAGCAGTGTGGACACCTGAACAGTGGCTTATACCTGTGGAGCTTTTGAAACATGATCTCTAGTCTTATAGTTGCTTAACTGGGTTATTAATAGAATCAGTCTAAGAATGCATTACAGCACTTCAGTACAGGAAACACTCTAGTACAATTCAGTACTTCAGTACCATAAACAAGAATAACAAATACTGTTACATTACAACAGTTAAGTATTTCATTATAGTTTCAGAAAGAAGGCTCTAATTAGATTATGGGTACATTTAAAAAAAATGGTAATAACTAGCAGAATGTTGCTACCCTGGGTGTGTTTTGAGTCCTTCGTTCATAGTCTTGCAATATGTGACTGGAAACGTGCCTTTATGAGGTCTTTGTGGTGTGATTTATGCTTTGTTTTATCGGTGCAGATAATAGGTTATTATAAACGTGAGATCTGTTTGATGTGGACGCAAGATTTTTTTCAATGTTAACATTGATTTATTTTCAGTGAATAAGATATTTGTTTCATATGGCTTTAAACATGTTAAGTTAAAATCTTGATAAAATGATTTTTGTGTTTATTTGACAATAAACTGCAGATTTCTGGAGTTCAAACAGCAATTGACACCAACATTTTCTCATGTTATGTCCTGTAATCAGATAATATTTCAGGATGTCCCCATCTCAGCTGGGTGCTACACAATTTCTAGTGGGAGTACTATCTTTGGAAAAACTTTAAAGTCCATGATCTCCTATTGCAGAAGAGTGCTTTTAATAAGTATTCCAGGAAGGTACCACAGGTCCAGTTTGAAGAACCTTCTGTTCCTAATCTGAGGTATGTACACTGATGGAGACTACAAATTTGACAGGAGTGTAGGGAGTGTACACAGGAGTGTAGCATTCTGCAGGAAATTACTTTCTCAGCAGTGCTGGACTCCTGATACATATTATTTATATGGACAAGTTTTACACATCTTCTAAGTTACATCTGCACAGAGAAATTACAGGAGCTTGTGTGAGCGTGTTGGTGGCCATTCTAGCTCGCATGGTGTTCTGAAACTCTTTGGCAGTTAATGGGTTAAATTGTAATCTTAAAGTAATGGGACTTAATCAGATTACTTTCACTTGTTCTTGTTGGCATTATAAGAAGTATCCCTGTCCTGTCTGAACAGTAGTTTTTAAATAAACGAGCTGTCATATCTTCTATAAATGAACGAGTTATCGAACCTATTGGTAATATATTTTTAAGGCATTTTTAGTTGAGTTTCTGTTGGGAGCAGAATGATGACATACAGGCAGATATTTTCCTAAGTGAATTTTCCTAAGTTCTTAAGGACTCCATTGAACATGCAGTACAAGATGTCAAATATTTAGGGTGAAAGACATTTTTGATGGTAACAATTGATAAAGATTGATAAAGAAGACTTTAACCTTAATTTAAGGTTATGTATTTCATATTTTAACATGGAGCATCAATAACACCAGAAAACACCCCAGCCTTTCTACAGCCATGCTACATCACTGATATTGATACAATAATGGGGCACAGGAGACCTCTGGGTGTGGAGAGTGCCTGCACTTATTCGTTATTACTGCTCAGCGAGTGTCGGCACTCGGGAGAAGATAAAGCTGAGCAAATGCACCCTCTGCCCTTGAGACAGCAGTTTAACATGCTCCAGGAAAACAGTTGTAGCCCCTAGCCAGATTTCCTGGCCTTAGCAATTGTGGCTCATATGTGGACTGTAATTTCCCCTCCCCCACCCTTCGACAGGTTTTTTTTCTTCTTTTTTTCCTTGTTTACTATAATTGGTACTTCAGGCAGTATCAAAAAGCTACAGTTTTAATGTTTCATTGCTGAAAACTTTTTTTATCATGTTCATCAGTTTTATCATGTTTTGTCCTATATTGTGCGACATGTTTTACTTGGGTCTTTTTTTTTTTTTTGCTCTTGACTCACATTTCTTTGGGTGGGGGGGGTGCTGAAGTGGCAGGGTTGCTGAGAGAAGGGACCCTGTTGGATGAAAGGCTGTGTTTGGAGGATAAATGCCTCAGCCACTCTGGCTGCATGCCCAGCACACTGAGGCCATCTTTGTGGGTGCATGCACGTGTGTGTGCGCTTGTGTCTTTCACTCTCTCTGTTACTTAAGTGACCGACATGGCAGTGCTTGATGGTGAGTAGGCAGCTTCTTCAACAGTGGTGTTTTAACAAGGGCTTGAACATTTGATTTTGGTTAAAAGTGAACTCTGTGACACCATATCAGTTTCATTTGGTTAACATTGAGTGAGCAGATTATTAGGCAGCTGCTCCATGTACTGCCTGTTATTGACCTCTAGTGCTATAATATTTCAGTAATTTTTTTTTTCAGTTTTGCTGTAGTCTGTCAGATAAATACAAATTTTCTTAAATAAAATAATTAAAAGTAGTAATCATCAATATAAATAATTTCTTTTTTAATTGTATGCTGCCTTATTACCTTACTCTGAGACTCTGAGTGGTGATGCAACAGGGATGCTTGTTAACAAAAACTTGAGCTCGTACAGCTCGCATTGAAACAGAGGACCTTTTCCTGTACATGGCTTGTGTGAGTCTTTATGTTTGGGTTACGTGGGTATTTAGTCCCGGGTCACCCAGGGCTGTTGTGAGTCTTTATGTTTGGGTTACATGGGTATTTAGTCCCGGGTCACCTAGGGCTGTTGTGAGTCTTTATGTTTGGGTTACATGGGTATTTAGTCCCGGGTCACCCAGGGCTGTTGTGAGTCTTTATGTTTGGGTTACATGGGTATTTAGTCCCGGGTCACCCAGGGCTGTTGAGTCGCTGATGCAGCACTGTTCCTTCCCTGCCCCCACTCAGCTGTCAGCGCAGCCCGAAGGGTGAGGCAGCCTTGAGCATTGGTACAATGCTAAGTTCGAGATCTAATGCCTACCCCCTGGGTCAGTTTTGTTGTGAGAGATCTTTAAGCATATTTTTTTAATGAAACATTGCGTTAAAACAGAGCAAATTGGAAGCATTAATGCAGAATAAAAAGCTGAATGAATCAGTTTTAATTATAGTTTTTCTGAATATTTTCCAAGCAAATTTGTCATTGTTTAACCAGTTGTTTTTTTCACTATTGTTCCAGTGCTTTTAAAATAGCTGCTCATGTGACATAAATAAATTATAAATTGTCATTCACAGTAGCCATGACCAGAAAGTAAATAATTCTGCATTGTAATTGTAGTTTGATGTACCCGATGTCTACGACATCTTAGGAAGCTTTAGTGGTACAGATATCATAAATCTTAGTACTATATAAGGGAAAGTAGTACTGTAACACTGATGCCTCAGAAAAACTTAGTGATCCGTACAACCTCTTGCTAGTAGGTTATTGTTATGATGTAATCATAGCATGCAGTCTCTTTGAGACACACCCTGATTATGAAGGCTTTCCCTCATTCTGGCTGAAGAATTATCATTAATCATCTGCTGCCCTCTGCAGGTGGTTCAGTGATGTTCAAAAGCATGAACAGAACTCTGTAGACCAGGATGCTTTTTTGATTCATGGAAGTACCAAACTTTGTTTAACTCGCAAGTGAATAGGTGCATATAAATGTCTTGAGATTAATGTGCTGAGTAAGGTTGGGTCCAATACAAGATGTGCAGAGAAAAATGAAAAAAGTTTGTTTACTCATGCTCATATTCTGTGTTCGTTTCCTCTTGTAGGTGATTATTGAGGTGACAGAGATGCTTCACAATGCCAGTCTGCTCATTGATGACATTGAGGACAGCTCCAAGCTGCGGCGTGGCTTTCCCGTGGCCCATAGTATCTATGGCGTGCCCTCTGTCATCAACTCTGCAAACTATGTGTATTTCTTGGGCTTGGAGAAGGTGCTGACCCTGGAGCACCCCGAGGCCGTGCACGTGTTTACCCAGCAGCTGCTGGAGCTGCACCGCGGCCAGGGCCTGGACATCCACTGGCGCGACACGTACACCTGCCCCAGCGAGGCTGAGTACCGTCGCATGGTGCTGCGCAAGACGGGTGGCCTGTTCGGCCTGGCTGTGGGCCTTATGCAGCTCTTCTCCTCCTGGAAGCGTGACCTGAAGCCTCTGCTAGATACACTGGGCCTTTTCTTCCAGATTCGTGATGACTATGCCAACCTGAACTCGCGTGAGTACAGTGCCAACAAGAGTTTTTGTGAGGACTTGACTGAAGGCAAGTTCTCCTTTCCCACTATTCATGCCATTTGGTCACAGCCTGAGAGCACTCAGGTGCAGAACATTCTGCGTCAGCGCACTGAAAACATGGACATCAAGCACTACTGCGTGGACTACCTGGAGAAGGTGGGCTCCTTTGCATACACCAGACAGACTCTTAGGGATCTGGAAGCCGAGGCCTACCGTCTCATTGTAGACCTCGGGGGCAATCCAGAGCTGGAAGGACTGATAGAACATCTCAGCCGCATGTACAAGGAACCAGAAGCTGCACACTCTACCTCAGACACCAAACTAAAGCAGTGACGGCAGAGACAGCTGCCAGAGGACCATGTGCAGCTAGGTGTCTGATGTGTTTTACAACTGTAGCTAAAGGTGTTTTTTGGTTGGTTGGTTGTTTTTAGCCAATACACTGACCACAACTTACAGACATTTGCACTCTGTAAATTTTAGTTTTACCAAGCTATAGATAGCACTGGCTTAGGAAAGCAGATGTCACAAAATCTTACTCAACTAAAAATGTAAAAAAAAATAGCAGCGCAATAATGTTACATTTCTTGTAAATTCACCACATTCCTTTAGTTTAACTTTTCATTTATATATCATGCAGTGTGCTATCTAAATAGGCTTGGTAGATTAAGGCAATTAACACAAGGCAGTGTAATAAATAATTAAATCAGCTTCATAAGCATTTGGTTTTGTCTAATCAGGTGTGATAATTATGCCAGAAAGTAATGATTTATTTTAAGACCTGACAAATCTCACCATGCAAACCTTATGTCCTCCCAGTTCACTGCAGATGCTTCATACAAAGTGAATATGAAGCATCAGTCTAACCCTAAACAGCAAAGAAACAGATAAAGCCTTAATTTCCTACATGCACTCTGCGTACCATTTGAGCCCTTAAAAGTATAGTGATTAAAATGACATGAAGTTTTCACAAATGTTTTATAGTGTATGTTTTACAAATGTGCTGCAAGGAAAATATGAATGGACCCCTAAAATCAGTTAATATCTTTACTAAGAGCTACTTAAACTCATTAGTGCTTGTCTACAAATTGAATAAATATTTGTTTTTGTTTACTTAGATTTAAATGAATAAAGAAATTCAAGAAATCAAGAAATTTCAATCAAAACATGAAAACTGCCTATATGATTGTGTTGTCCTAATGTCTGTGTGTACCTTTTATTACTTTTACACTCCACAAATCTGTGTGAAATCTGCTTCATTTTGGGTTTGTATGTGAAGCGGTTAAAACACTGAAATAAAGATGGGATTCATGCATTCATACATTTGGCAAGTTTGAAAATCATTTTGTTTTTTGAAGGTGTAAGGGGGGCATGTAGCTCATGTTCGCAGTTTAAAGCCATGTTTCTCAGTTCAGCCTATGGGACGCCACCAGCACTACACCTGTGTATATACTACACGTCAATGTCTCACATCTAGACAGTTAATGGAGCAAGATGTGCATATTGTTTTTCATTTAGGTTTTACCCTGCACAATGCTCTGTCATTTGCCATGTAACTTTAACAGGCCCTTTGTGCCACTGTGACAGATTATTATACTGTATCTGTATACAGTGATATAGGCAGAATTTGCTCAGTGTCTTTTCAAATATATTTAATCTGACATCATTCAAATAATACCAACTGAAACTTTGTAAAAGCAATGAAACTTTATTTAAATAATAATTCTGTAATAATTTTGACATCTTTTTGATACATTTCCTCAAATAAAATTTCAGTTTCAATACATCTAGTATCAGAAATACATGTAGACATGTTGTAATATTTTAGTACTTATCCATTGAAGGAATTGCTTCATTACCTTTCTGATCTCCAAGTGTTGATGGAAGAAAGTATGTTTAAAGTTACATGTGCCTGCTTTTCCTGACAGTTATGGTACAGCTACTACATTATATAAAGTCATTAGGGCATGTAAAATATGGCGACATCAGAGCTACACACTAGAGGAATCTGTTTTGCTCTCCATTGTTGGTCTTTGAGTTTGCTCTTTCAGCTTCCCTTTCCATGCTCACAGCGTACACATCGTGTGCCAACAACTTTACTCATTTTGTTAAAAATATATCAGATTGTCAGTTGTTTGTACTTGCAAAAAAAGTAGAAATATTTTAAGCCAATCCTTAGCAGGGGTGTCAAACTCAATTGCACCAGGGGCGACCACACGTTAGGTCGTGGGCCAAACTTCTTTAAGTCTTCTACTCTCTGTAGCTTCTGGTCTGCATTCAGGTTTTTCGGCTTGTCCTGATGTTTTTCTCGAAGTGCCGTCTTAGATTAAATTCCTTACTTACAGCCACATGAGCTCCACAAATAAGACACACTGGTTTACCAGAAATGTCAATAAACATGGGAATTACTCATTTTAACCGTTTATTGAACCCACAACGATACCAGCTTTTTTAAACAGAACAACAGTATATATAGAGAGAGAGAATGCCTCGCCCCTAATTACCAACTGTAGCGCTTTGAACACAATATAGTCAGCCTCCCATCAGTTTTCAAAGGTTCTGTTTTCAGAATCAACTTTTCTTTTCGCCCTTGATAAGGGCTAACGTTCACATTATAATAGTGTTGCAGACAGTAACAGAAGTTTGACTTGAATGATGCAGAAATGTTCTCAGTGTCATTAATGTATCATTCGGCAAGGCAGCTGTTGTCGCTGGGCCATTAATAACAATAATAATAGATCAATGTAAATTATCTCGTGGGCTGGATATAATTGTATTACGGGGCCGTATATGGCCCGTGGGCCTTGAGTTTGACACCTATGCTTTAGAGCTTCCTATAGAGCCCTGACCTCTCTCTTCATTCCAGCAATAACACTGTGAGTTGTACTCAGGAGTCATCACATAGTCCCTTTACATTTTCTATTTCACCTCTCATACCTTTTAAATTGAGCTCATTGCCAAAACTAATGGGACAGTCTTGCAAAATAAATACTGGGGCTCAAACAAACCATGCCAAGGTGTCGTGGACAACAAGATACACTATATTGCCAAAAGTATTTGCTCACCCATCCAAATTATCGGAATCTGGTGCTCCAATCACTTCCATGGCCACAGGTGTATAAAATTAAGCACCTAGGCATGCAGACTGTTTTTACAAACGTTTGTGCAAGAACGGGTCACTCTCAGGAGCTCAGTGAATTCCAGCATGGACCTGTGATAGGATGACACCTGTGCAACAAATCCAGTTGTAAAATTTCCTCGCTCCTAAATATTCCACAGTGAACTGTCAGCTGGAAGTCTTTGGGAACGACAGCAAATCGGCCACGAAGTGGTAGGCCATGTAAACTGATGGTGCGGGGTCAGCGGATGCCGAAGTGCATAGTGCCATCTTTCTGCAAAGTCAATCACTACAGACATCCAAACTTCATGTGGCCGTCAAGTCAAGTCAAATTTATTTATATAGCGCTTTTTACAACACGTTGTCACAAAGCAGCTTTACAATCGTATGGGTCCAGATCCCTAATGAGCAAGCCAGAGGCGACAGTGAGAAGGAAAAACTCCCTAAGATGGCAGGAATTTAGGAAGATACCTTGGGAGGACCAAGACTCAAAAGGGAACCCATCCTCCATTGGGCGGCCCGCTAGCAGAAGTCTGCATTCATAGTTCAAGTATAGTTCAAATATAGTCCTGTAGTTATAGTTCTAATTCCAGGCCGAGTAGTCACAGTCCCTTCAGTGTAGATGGTGAGCCTCAGGTAGGAGTTGGCATCAGCGCTTCCTCTTGCAGCAATGGCACATCCAACCATGGCATCGCACATCCACTGGCAAGCCAGACCATCTCCTAGGTGCTTGTATGGCGTTTTCTTTTTGTAGAAGCATGCAATCACGATATAAAATACAGGTTGAGTATGTGAACATCAATTTAGACAACCATCGATTTAACAGACATACATAGCTCACGTGCCAGTGATTAGCATGTGGCCCCGGCAGGCTTATCTATAGCAGCATAACTAAAGGGAGGGGCCTGGGGGTGACCACAGTCAAGAGGGCTCACTGAGACATTGTTTTCCACCCAAGTCATTGTCACAACAAGAGTGATCACATGACATGGCTGGATGACAGCATCAACATCTCAGATAACCAGAAAGCTCAATGACTGGAGGCCCCCAAGCTCCACACCTTCACAAGTAGGAAAAAATGAAAACATTTTCAAGAAATTCTTGATTCAATGGGTATCACTCAGAATGTGGTGGGTCCTACGCATAATTGTAGTCATACTTTAGACCTGGTTTTATCATTTGGTATTAACATATCCAGCTTAGCAATTTTACCTCAGAGCGAGGCCGTTTCAGACCACAGCCTCATAACGTACAAGTTATGCTTGACTGACGGTATTCATCAGCCGCCCGCTACCGAATGAAACGAACTATAGCACCTAGTACCATAGCCGCACTCACTGACATTTTACCTGGTTTGACAGAAATTGATACACCTGTAGCTCCGGAAGGACTAGAGCATTTTACCGAGCACGTTGAGACTTCTCTTCGTACAGCATTAGACAAGGTTGCACCATTACACTATAAGAGAGCCTCTGAGAGAAGAATAGCGCCATGGTATAACGAGCACACGCGTAGTCTCAAACGAGCCGCGAGGATCCTGGAGCATAAATGGCAAAATTCAAAGTTAGAAGTGTTTAGACTATCATGGAAAAGCAGCCTTAGTGAATATAAGCATGCCCTCCATACGGCAAAATCCTCATACTTATCAGCTTTAATAGAAAAACATAAAAACAATTCTGCACTCCTATTTAAAACTGTTTCCAGCCTAACAAGGAGCCATGATCAAATCAATCCACTAATCCCACTAGAGTGTAGCAGTAATAATTTTATGAAATTCTTTAATGATAAGATTGATAAAATTAGGGGAAAAATTGGTTGTGCTATCTCAGAGCCTGTCAACATGCCTATGCACCTTGACAGCTGTCTGGTCAGCTCTGATGCCCTGTTAGAGTCCTTCTCCCCAATTGGTTGTGAGGAGCTTATTTCATTGGTGGAATCTGCCAAGCCCTCCACATGCATACTAGATGCAGTACCAACCCATTTACTTAAAGAATTACTGCATATCAATATAGAACCTTTGCTCACTATAATAAACTGCTCTCTGAGCCTGGGCTATATTCCCAGTTCATTTAAACTTGCAGTTATCAAGCCGCTAATTGAAAAACCTGGTCTTAACCCCCAGGAAATGTCCAACTATAGGCCTATCTCTAATTTGTCATTCATATCCAAAATTCTGGAGAAAGTAGTTTCTTCACAACTCTCTTCCTTCCTACAGACAGAACATGTCTGGATTTAGACCCCACCACAGCACTGAAACTGCGCTGACTAAAGTAGTAAATGATCTCTTGATATCCTCTGATAAATGACACATTTCTTTTCTCATACTGCTAGACCTCAGTGCGGCTTTTGACACCATTGATCATAATATTCTACTTAATAGGCTGGAGACACTCATTGGTATAAGAGGTCAAGCACTCTCCTGCTTCAGGTCCTACCTGACAGATTGTTACCAATTTGTACTAGTAAACAACGAATGCTCAGAGCGTTCTAAGGTAAAATATAGTGTCCCACAAGGATCTGTACTGGGCCCCATATTATTTACATTATATATGCTTCCACTGGGCACTATCATCCGTAGGCATGGTATTAGCTTCCATTGCTACGCAGATGATACTCAGTTGTATATATCTTCCAATCCGGATGATATCACCACTACTCTCAAGATTGAGAGCTGCATCCAGGACATTAAAAACTGGATGGCGTCTAATTTTCTTCAACTAAATTCTGATAAGACTGAGGTGCTGATTCTTGGGCCTAAAGCTGCTAGAAGCAGCTGGGCTGATATTCCCCTTACCCTAGATGGGTTTTCAGTAACACCTAAGTCTACCGCAAAAAGCTTAGGTGTCACTATTGATTCGGATCTCTCATTTGACACATATATGCAATGTCACTAAGGCTGCCTTTTTCCATTTACATAATATCGCCAAGCTTACTTTCATTAGCTGATGCAGAGAAGCTGGTCCATGCTTTTGTCTCGTCAAGATTGGACTACTGTATTGGTCTTCTAATTGGATGCTCTAAACAGTCCATAAAGAAACTACAACTTGTACAAAATGCTGCAGCTAGAGTCCTAAGGCTAGAAAATTCGATCATATTAGTCCCACTCTCGCGGCATTACATTGGCTTCCGATTAAACATCGAATTGAATTTAAAATTCTTCTCTTAACCTATAAGGCGTTAAATGGTCTTGCCCCACAATATCTGAGTGAACTTATTGCTTAGTACAACCCATCTCGCCCTTTACGCTCCCAAAATGCTGGATTTCTCTTAGTTCCAAAAATTTGTAAGACTACAGCCGGAGGCAGAGCTTTCTCTTTTAAAGCCCCTCAATTATGGAATAGCCTTCCAGCTCCAATCCGAGATTCTGACACAGTTCCAATCTTTAAATCTAGACTTAAGACTCACCTATATAATCAAGCCTTCAGTTAAATATTCCCCTCGTAAGGTTCAGGGCTCAGGGGCCCCCAGACGTTGAGATTTCTGGTAATCTGAGATATTGATGCTGTTATCCAGCTGTGTCATGGCATCACTCTAGTTGTGACTGACTTGACTGGAAAGCAATGTCTCAGTGAGCCCTCATGACTGTGGTCACCTCTGGACCCCTCCCTTTAGTTATGCTGCTATAGATTAGCCTGCCGGAGCTACATGCTAATCACTGGCACATGAGCTATGTACATTTAAATCAATGATGGTTAAATTGACATCCTCACACTCAGTCTGTATTGTCCATCTTTTTTGCATGCTTCTACCCAAGACGACTGCATGCAAGCACCTACAAGCACCTGGGAGATGGTCTGGCTCGCCGGTGGATGTACTGATGCCGGGGTTGGATGTACCATTGCCGTAAGGGGACGTGCTGATGCTGGCTCCTACCTGAGGCGCACCATCTGCACCGAAGGGACTGTGACTACTTGGCCGGGGAACAAGAACTTTAAGCTATAACTGTAGAACCAACTCATGTTCACAAATACGGACTGGTGCTAACGGGCCGCCCAATGGAGGATGGGTTCCCTTTTGAGTCTTGGTCCTCCCAAGGTTTCTTCCTATTTCCCCGCCATCTTAGGGAGTTTTTCCTTGCCACTGTCGCCTTTGGCTTGCTCATTAGAGATCTGGACCCATACAATTTGTAAAGCTGCTTTGAGACATGTGTTGTAAAAAGTGCTATATAAATAAATAAATTAAATTAATTAAATTTGGGATTCAATTTGGTCAGGATTTCTAATAGGATAGATACAGTTTTAAATAGGAGTCTTGGATTGTTTTTATGCTTTTCTATTAAAGTCGATAAGTATGAGGATTTTGCCGAATAGAGCGCATGCTTATATTCAATAAGGCTGCTTTTTCCATGATAATCTATATACTTCTATCTTAGAATTTCGCCATTTACGCTCCAGGATTCACGCGACTCGTTTGAGACTATGCGTGTGCTCGTTGTACCAAGGCGCTATCTTTCTCTCTTATTTCGCAATGGCGCAACCTTGTCTAAAGCTGTACGGAGAGAAAACCCGACGTGCTCGGTAATACGCTCTAGCTCTTCCGGAGCTACAGGTGGATCCCTGTTTGTCAGATCCGGTAAAGTATCAATGAGCGCCGATATAGTACTAGATGTAATAATTCGTTTAGTTTGGCAACGGGGCTGCTGATGAATACCGACGCTCAAACGCAACTCATTCGTTATGAGGCTGTGCTCAGAAACGGCCTCACTCTGAAGATGTACTGGTAAACTGGATATGTCGTTTCCAAACGATAATACCAAGTCTAATGTATGACTACAATTATGCGTAGGACCCACCTGAGCTATCTGAGTGATACCCATTGAATCAAGAATTGCTTGAAAGTTTTTTCTAAAAGAGTCATGCAGATTCTCAAAGTGGATGTTAAAATCGCCAACTATAATCACTTTATCAGCCGATATCACTATATGAGACAGGAAGTCCGAAAACTCCTGCAAAAACTCAGTGTATGAACCAGGGGGGCGGTAAATAGTAATTAACATAAACGACTGTTTCGCTTTGTGGTTGATGATAAATTTGACACAGTGAGAATGAGATTTTCAAACAAATTAAATTTGAAGCGTGATTTTTGAGAGACGGCTATATCGGAGTCATATAGACCACCTCCGCGACCATTTGGACGGGGGTTATGAACGTATATACCCGGAGGGAGATGCTTCGTTTAGGGCCATATAGTCGTCTGGCCGAGTCCAGGTTTCAGTCAAGCAAAGCATGCTTAGATTATGATCGGTAATCATTTCATTAACAAGCAGTGCTTTAGATGACAGGGATCTCATATTTAGCAATCCTAATTTCACATTTAAATGATTTAAATGATTCTCAGTGGCAGTGTTAATGAATTTAGCATCTATCAAATTTTGTCTACAAATTTTACGAGAACTGTTTTTTGATACTCGAGGAACAGACACAGTTTCAATCCATTGTGACCTAGGTGACATCTCCTCACAGCTCGCAGACAGTCGGATTAGCCTGTGTGTCTGCTGCCTGGCCTTGGCTCTTGTTTGTCAATCCCCATTAACTACTCTTACACTACCATTATTAAGCCTAGCGGATATACTACTAGATATGAGAGCAGCACCTTCCCAAGAGGGGTGAATGCCGTCTCGTTTCAAAAGTCCAGGCCTGCCCACAAAACGTGTCCAGTTGTCTATATAACCCACTATATAACTCACTTTGTTTTCTGAGCACCATTTAGACATCCACCAGTGTAGCACCCATAACTTGCTGTAAGTTTCAGCACCACGCCTAACTGGAATGGGGCCTGTCTGACATGGTCCCCGCTATCTCACACACCTCTTTAACGTTATCTTTAGTTATCTCTGATTGTCTCAACCCCACATCATTGGTGCCGACGTGTATAACTATCTTGGAGTATTTACGTTTAGCCAGCACCTTTAGATTAGCCCTGATGTCAGGCGCTCTAGCCCCCGGGATACATTTGACTATGGCTGCTGGTGTCTCTAAAGGGGTAGCTACATTCACGTGTCGGAGCTATGAATCTCCTATAACCAGAGCTCTTTTAACAGGGCTCTGAGCTGGTGTATCGCTGAGTGGGGCAAACCTGTTCGACTCATGAACCTGAACTGAACGGTGCTCACATCTATGGCTATGCTGCCGAGACATCACCCATTCGCCCCACTGCGAGGGCACTAATGCCAGAGTTGGGGGCTCGCTAACTACGGCTGTGGCAACTGGGACTGCTACGCTAGACGCTAACTCTCTAGGACGTTCTAGAGCCCGGATGCGCTCCTCTAAACGGGAAATCTTCTCCGTCAGGCTAATGATAAAACTATACTTTTCACATACAAAATTACCACTACTGACGGACTGTCTGACTGCATTGTGCCAAGTGTACCTGCTGATGCTGCTACCTGCTGACGCTGCTGTGGAGTGTTTTTCTGATTTTACGATTACGTTAACTTTACGATTATTTTCTAATTTGTGATTACTATTTCCCTACTGTTCCTAACTGTTGCCTTCCTAGACCACTTTCACAGGTAGTTTTTCCACAGTCGAGGCGAGAAACTGCTTGTTCCTGCCACAACGACAAACTGCTAGCGTAAGTTCCTAAATTTCGCTAAACGCTGTAAGTTTTTTTGATTTATCTATGGCTGGTGCTGGTTTGTTTGCCTGTTCGGAGTGTGGCATGTTTAGTTTAGCCCCTTTCGCCGCTGATAATAGTAATAGCATTTGTAATAGGTGCCAGTTAGTCACCTCCCTCGCGGCAAAAGTGGAAAGTTTAGAGCGCCGCGTCCACTCATTATTAAGGGATAGAGAGCAAGAGTCAGCTGTAGCTGTGGACGCGCCAGGGAGAGCTAGTGCCTCCGCGACTCCGGTATTAGAGCCCTCACAGCGGGGCGCATGGGTGACGTCTCGGCGGCATAGTCGGAGAGCGAGGGCTGCAGCTAACGCTAACGCCAACGCTAGCCCACCAGAACACCACTCCCCAGTTCACGTGTCCAACAGGTTTGCCCCGCTCAGTGAAACACCCACTGAGGAACGAACTCTGGTCATAGGCGATTCTATCGTTCGGCACGTGAAAGTAGCTAATCCTTTAGGGGCTCCAGCGGTTACAGTCAGTTGTTTATCGGGAGCCAGAGCACCGGACATTAGTGGCAATCTTAGACTATTAGCTAAAACGAGATTTTCCAGGATAGTTATACATGTAGGGGCCAACGATATACGTCTGCGGCAGTCCGAAGTGACTAAAGCTAATATTAAAGAGGTGGTTAAACTGGCCCAGACGATGTCCGATGCAGTAATTTGCTCTGGTCCCATCCCAATGCGGCGCGGCGATGAGCAATACAGCAGGCTCACGGCGTTAAACCGTTGGATGTCCGAGTGGTGTAACGAAAATCATGTGGGCTATATTGATAACTATAGAATATTCGAGGGCAAGCCTGGTCTTTTAGGCAGGGATGGTGTCCACCCCACTCGGGATGGCGCCGCCCTGCTTTCCTGCAGCATAGCCCATAGCCTGTTAATTAGTCGGCAGAGTAGTATTAGGAGCTGCTGACAATCCAGAGTCCCGACCAGGCCGCAGACAAACCGGCTTACCCGACTGTCTGCACGCTGCCAAAAGGCGTCACCAAGTTCCTATAGGATTGAGACTGTGTCTGTGCCCCGCGTTAAATTCAATCAAAAATTAAATTAAAATAGTCCGTCCAAAGTTTTTAACTACTATTCAAACCTCGCATCCGATTATTAGTAGCAATATAACCGATCTGAAAATCGGATTACTCAATATTCGAGCGCTCAATTCTAAAGCAGATATTGTGAACGAGATTATAAACGACCAGAAAATTGATATTTTATGTCTCACAGAAACCTGGATTCGATCTGGCGAATATTTAACTTTAAATGAGGCCACACCTGTGGGATACAGTTATATTCATAGACCAAGATTGTTAGGCAGAGGAGGAGGAATATGCATAATCTACAGAAATTCTTTAGAAGTCCACCAGAAACACTATGATCTCTCCAATTCTTTTGAGATGCTATCTATTAATATAACTAATCCGGCTACAAACAATGAAGCTCTCTCACTCACTAATGTGTACAGACCGCCAGGGCCCTACTCAGACTTTATAAACGATTTCAGTAATTTTGCAGCAAATTTAGCAGTATGTAGTGACAAAATAATAATGGTAGGAGACTTTAATATACACTTTGAGAAGGCAGAGGATCCGCTGAAAAGGGCATTTAAGTTCGATATTGAACTCTGTCGGTATTATTCAAAATGTCACGGGACCTACTCATTATCACAATCATACTTTAGATTTGATTTTGACGCTGGGTACCGACGTAGCTAATATAAATACATTTCCGCAAACCACAGCAATCTCCGATCACTATCTAATCTCATTCGTGCTACATCTTAACCTAAATACCCGCCAGTCTCCTCGGAATTGTTTAAAACGCTCGATAAATTGTCAACCGCCACACAGTTTACTGAAACCCTCCCAGATTTAACGACTTTAGCCGACTTCGCCAACAGATCCAGAGGAGTTAGACAGTTTAACCGACTGCTTAGAGAATACTTGTAGATCAGCTCTAGATATAGTAGCTCCATTCAAATATAAAAAGGTCAGACTTAAAAAGCTCGCCCCGTGGTACACCGACCAAACTCGTAATTTTAAACAAATAGCACGTTAATTAGAGCGGAACTGGCGCTCTAGAAAAGTTAGTTTCTAGTTAGAAAACTGGGTTGGAATCTCGGGTACAGCCCTTTCATGGTTTAATTCTTACTTAACCAATCGCTATCAGTTTGTAGAGCTCGATAATATTCCCTCCAAACACTCAGAAGTGAAATATGGAGTCCCGCAAGGCTCCACCCTAGGACCACTATTATTTACATTATATATGTTACCATTAGGAATAGTTATAAATAAACATGGTGTCAACTTTCACTGCTATGCAGGTGACACCCAACTTTATATATCAGCCAAACCTGATGACAAATCCAGATTAGGAAAAATTGAGGCCTGCGTAAGTGATATTAAATGTTGGATGTCCCTAAACTTCCTCCACCTTAATGGTGACAAAACGGAGGTTCTCCTTCTGGGCCCAAAGGCCACAAGACAGAAAATACCAGATCTAATGTTAAATCTTGCAGATTACCCCATTACTCCTGGCTCGGTAGCCAAAAATCTCGGCGTCTTATTCGACTCTGACCTATCATTTGATAAATACATAGATAATACTACCAGGATAGCTTTTCTACATCTCCGTAACATTGCCAAGTTAAGAAATGCATTATCCCAGCATGATGCAGAAAAACTAGTACACGCCTTTGTTAGCTCCAGATTAGATTATTGTAACTCGTTACTGTCAGGATGCTTAAATAGGAATATAAATAAACTTCAAGTAGTTCAAAATGCCGCAGCCAGAGTTCTAACTACAACTAGGAAATTTGAACATATCAGCCCAGTCTTATCGGCCCTGCACTGGCTCCCAGTAAATTTCCGTATTGATTTTAAAATGATTCTATTGACTTATAAAGCACTGCATGGACTTGCTCCTGACTACCTCCAAGAGCTTATCTCTTATTATGAACCCCCGCGTCCACTACGATCCCAAGGTGCTGGCCTCTTATTAGTTCCATCAATTAATAAGGTAACAGCAGGGGGGAAGAGCCTTTTCTTATAAGGCCCCCCAACTATGGAATAGTCTTCCAGAATGTGTCCGGGACTCTGGCACAGTCTCAATCTTTAAGTCTAGGTTGAAAACTTACTTGTTTGATCTAGCATTTGGTAATTAATGTGCCCCTTTAGATAAGGTAACAGATCCAGGGGTTCATGGGCAAAGGGTTTTTATGGCAAACTGGGGGCGCTGGTGCTGTCATCTTATCACTGCACGCGGTCACTCAAGTTTGTCGACGGTGTAGTGGATGGATGCCAGTGTCTCAGGATGCTCCCAAGTCTGTGTTACCTTCTGGTTCTGCCCTTTAGCTAGGCTGTAATAATTTAATTGCCGGAGTCGCTGCCACACTCCAGAAATGTTTACATTTACTTTGTCTAACATATTCCATATAGTTAAAACTAATAAACTAATTGTCCCTCTTCTTCCCAATGGATGCCCGAGAAATACCGGGACAAGGAAAGACGAGCCTTTCCCGTTACCCACCCCATACAAGCATCTAGGAGATGGTCTGGCTTGCCAGTGGATGTGCCGATGCCGTGGTTGGATGTGCCATTATCGCAAGAGGACGCGCTGATGCCAACTCCCACCTGAGGCTCATCTACTCTGAAGGGATTGTGACTACTCGGCCTGGAAGTAGAATCATAACTACAGGATTATATCTGCACTATACATGAACTGTGAATGTGGACATTGCTAGTGGGCCGCCCAATGGAGGATGGGTTCCCTTTTGAGTCTTGGTCCTCCCAAGGTTTCTTCCTAAATTCCTGCCATTTTAGGGAGTTTTTCCTTGCCACTGTCGCCTTTGGCTTGCTCATTAGGGATCTGGACCCACGCAATTTGTAAAGCTGCTTTGTGACAACATGTGTTGTAAAAAGCGCTATATAAATAAAATTGAATTGAATTGTAAAGTTTGGTGGAGGGGGGATTATGGTGTGGGGTTATTTTTCAGGAGCAGGGCTTGGCCCCTTAGTTCCAGTGAAAGGTATGCTGAACGCTTCAGCATACCAAGACATTTTGGACAATTCCATGCTCCCAACTTTGTGGGAACAGTTTGGAGCTGGCCCCTTCCTCTTCCAACATGACTGTGCACCAGTGCACAAAGCAATGTCCATAATGACATGGATGTCAGAGTCTTGTGTGGATGAACTTGACTGGCCTGCACAGAGTCCTGACCTAAATAGAACACCTTAGGGATGAATTAGAGTAGAGACTGAGAGCCAGGCCTTCTTGTCCAACATCAGTATGTTACCTTACAAATGCGCTTCTGGAAGAATGGTCAAAAATCCCTGTAAACACACTCCTAAACCTTGTGGGCAGCCTTCCCAGAAGAAAGAGTGGACCAACGTCATATTGAACCCTATGGATTAGGAATGGGATGTCACTTAAGGTCATATGTGAGTCAAGGAAGGTGAGCAAATACTTTTGGCAATCTAGTGTACCTAGTGACAAAAATAAAAACTAATGTCAATTCTCTCACCATCAACAGTTATACTGATTTACGTTACTTTGAGTGTAATAAGCTATAGGCTAAAACACAAAGTAAATAATTAAGAATGCATGAAATGAGTGTGTGAGTTATGAACACTGGATAGTGGCTGTTGCATTGTGGGTGGGCGTGTGCTTGAGCACTGAACTACATGTTCCTAGCTAGGGGCAGTGGTAGTGCTGTGGTTAAGGTGCTTCATCAGTAATCAGAAGGTTACCAATTCAAGCCCCACTTCTGCCAAGTGGCTACTGTTGAGTCCCTGAGCTAGGCCCTTGACTGCTCAAATTATATTTGGTCGTAGCTTTACGAGACAAAAACCTTTGAGCAAGGTACATCTGGTATACTGAACATGAATTATATTATCCAGTAGCATATTAGGTGGATCCAAACATTTTAGTCAAAATCCAATGTGTGCTGTGGAATACAATGGCAACACAAGTATATTTCTGTACATATATCAGAGTGTTTGGTTTGCATGTTGTTGAACTTGCAAGTTCTTCAACGTGTTCTTATATACATCAGTTATAGGTGAAGGTAGTTAAGACTCCAAATAAACCTCCTGTTAATTACAGCTTTAAAAAATAAGCTTTTTAACCTTATTTAAAAAAGAAACAGAAAAATAATTATTTCTATTCTGCAACTGCTGGTAATCATATCCATTTAACGTACAGTGTCATGTCTGTCTAGGTCATTACTCCATGACCATCTGTATTTGATGCGCATTTTCAGCATATTCACATTTGTTTGAACTTAACACCTAGGGTCTTCATCAAAACAGCATACTGCGCCAAGTCTTAGATGGATTGCTGGAAATAAACATGGACCTTGAGTTGTTTTATCGTTGAAAGATAAAAATCTTTCATTTACACAGACCTCGCTTTTCTCTGCAGCCATCCACCCACTCTTGTGCAACAAGCATTTGTCATGGAACAGTTGTGGTCAACATTATTTATACATTTTGTTTTGTACATCAAGGCCAATATTTTCAGAAATAAATGGATATGGACTTATCATTGCAATAGTTCAATATCATGTTTAAACAAAAATAAAAAGGAAGGCATTTCAACACGTATGCAAACATTTCAAAGAAGAAACAATATATTACAGTATTATCTTTCCACATTTCTTGGTACCATTGCCAACAATGATGGCCTACAACTGTTTTCTTTATCCATCTGTGAGCTGCTTGCACTTATCTGTCAGTAGTTTCTTCCACTGCAGTTCTTTCAAGCTCTTGAAGGTTTGCAGAGTTCCCTTTTGCCTTCCAATAGCAGATTTCAATTCTCCAAACATGACCAGGAGTCATTGCTGGTCAGTTTAAATCAGTGCATTTTTTCTTCCCAGGTGCTCTTGAATGTGTGCTTTGGGTCTTGTTGTCAGACTCATTTTATTCTCCACAAACTTAATTTTCTGATACTTGGGAGCAAATTTTGATTTCATGATTCTTGAAACATGTGCAGTGCTCTCACTTCCAAATAGCACATGGCAGCCACAAAACTTTCTATTGTATTTTTATATAATTATATATACTTTTATATTCTTATATTTTTACATTTCTTAAATATATTTTAGGTTTTCTTTGTTATTTTTGTGGCACAGAACACTCTTAAAAGTCATTTGGCTTGATTTGAACAAGTATTGAACAAGTATTGTCCACCAAAGATAAAGGTGTTTAATTTTTCCTCGAAGATGTGTACACACTCAAGACATGACATTCTCATTTCACACAACTCAAGCATCTAAGTTACTGGTCAAAATTGCTCAATGTGTACAGCTGTTGTAGACAAACATAAAAAGGCACAGCCCAACACTTGCTCTCTGCACTTCCTCCAATAGTGTCACT
Source organism: Brachyhypopomus occidentalis (assembly GCA_020368025.1). Lineage (NCBI taxonomy): Eukaryota > Metazoa > Chordata > Actinopteri > Gymnotiformes > Hypopomidae > Brachyhypopomus > Brachyhypopomus occidentalis. Next base: position 546,760 of record JAGXOD010000148.1, read on the forward strand.
AGAGGAAATTATGATATTTTCTGGGACTCTCAGCCTCCTCTTCTTCAACACACGTGTAGAATATTGCAGAAATGTGTAATCATTAAATCTTTTTAATATATATATATTATATATATATAATTTTTTAAGTGGAGAAAAATCATTGGAGCAAAACTCTGACTTTAGCATTTAAGTATTTAATCATTTGCATTTAATCTGCCTTTGTATTTAATCAAGTTCTGTAGGGACTGTTTTTAGGAAATTTGCAATAAATCTAGGTGCAGTAGTTGAGGTGATTGTGTCTGCAGTGGTACCAATGCAAGGTGACTATATAATCAAATGAAATAAAGAAATGGTCTGAAATGGCATCAGACTGGGGTAAAACAGCTATGTTTTCAATGTCTGTGCAATACGGCAGTGTTAAGTGTTAAATCAAACAGCATGTCCATCACAATGTATTTTTCAGATATACTGTACATTAAATAAAACCAACTGATTCTAAATGTTCTAAAAGTTCATTTCAAAAGGGGATAGAGGACATTATGTCATTATATCAGTGACATTATGTATCAGTGATGATGTAGCCAGCAAAAATAAGCCTTATATAAGCCTAATTTTTCACAAATTAGTTTTTCCAGGCTAATACTAATTAATGAAAGATTTATTTTTGCTGACTACATTGTTGATGTTCATAAAAAGTATTTAAAATTATTTTAAATCATTGTCAGCTTTCTGGCTTATACCTATTGTGTAATTAAAAATTACTGCAATGCCACCTCCATGGGCAGTTAGACAAGGGTGGCATACATAGGTATAGCATAGGTACAGCCTGAAGCATTCACTGTTTTTTGGCTACATTGTCATGGTGGCACGACAGGGAAGCCACCAGAGGGCGCGCACAGGGACCAGGTCACACATGCACATACCTACCTCGTCCATGCGCACGCCCCCTAATCCAACACCACTCCAATCACCCCACTATTAACACCTGAGCACAATTACCCAATACTGTTTATAAGCACACAGGTCTTGTTGTTCAGTGCTGCACATTGTTTTGCCTGTGCTGGACAACGACTGCTCTTCATCCCTGAAGATTCCTCTGTCTACGCTGGATTCTCTGATAGATGTTATTGAGTACTTCCGTTTTCATCTTTGCTGCCACTATTGGCCTGAGTGTTTCTGTTGCTTGAGATGGAGAATAAACCTTTCAGTTCGCAGCCCCTGTCTCCTGCTGTCTCTAACCCCGCATTACATACGTAGTTTGTTAAGTGATTGAAAGTATGTTAAGTCCATGTTATGGTTTCAGTGATCTAATATTTAGAAATCCTAAATTTAGCTTTAAATAATTGTGTAGTTTACTTTAACAATAATTAGATTAAGTTTGGGGGTTTTTTGGGGGGGGGGTGTTTTTTTAATGTTTTCTACACTTCTGTTTATCTCAGGGACCAAGCACAGTGTCCTAGAGGAGGACGGGTTCCCCTTTGAGTCTTAATTTCTTTCTCATTTCTCATTCTTTCTCAAGTCAAATTTATTTATATAGCACTTTTTACAACACATGTCACAAAGCAGCTTTATGATATTTTTATGGGTCCAGATCCCTAATGAGCAAGCCAGAGTTACGTTTGAGTGCAGACAGGAGGCTGTCTTTTCTTTACAGACTTTCAAAGGGTTACAGAAATACACTAACAATACAAAGGCAAACCAACTAAACTAACAGACAAACATGAATGGAATACAGGTCCTTCTAAAATAATTAGCATATTGTGATAAAGTTCATTATTTTCTGTAATGTACTGATAAACATTAGACTTTCATATATTTTAAAAAATTAGCATATTTCATCCAACCAATAAAAGAAAAGTGTTAGATGCCAGAAAAGAGCAGGTGCCAGGTCGTGCTGAAAAATTTAATTTTCATCTCCATAAGGCTTTTCAGTAGATGGAATCATGAAGTGCTCCAAAATCTCCTGATAGCTAGCTGCATTGACCCTGTCTTTGATAAAACACAGTGGACCAACACCAGCAGCTGACATGGCACCCCAGACCATCACTGACTGTGTGTACTTGACACTGGACTTCAGGCATTTTGGCATTTCCTTCTCCCCAGTCTTCCTCCAGACTCTGGAACCTTGCTTTCCGAATGACATGCAAAATTTGCTTTCATCCAAAAAAGTACTTTGGACCACTGAGCAACAGTCCAGTGCTGCTGCTCTGTAGCCCAGGTCAGGCGCTTCTGCTGCTGTTTCTTGTTCAAAAGTGGCTTGACCTGGGGAATGCGGCACCTGTAGCCCATTTCCTGCACACGCCTGTGCACGGTGGCTCTGGATGTTTCTACTCCAGACTCAGTCCACTGCTTCCGCAGGTCCCCTAAGGTCTGGAATCGGCCCTTCTCCACAATCTTCCTCAGGGTCTGGTCACCTCTTCTCGTTGTGCAGTGTGCTCTGCCACACTTTTTCCTTCCCACAGACTTCCCACTGAGGTGCCTTGATACAGCACTCTGGGAACAGCCTATTCGTTCAGAAATTTCTTTCTGTGTCTTACCCTCAGCAGTTAGGTCGGCAGTCCTACCCATGATTGCGGTTTTGAGTAATGAACCAGGCTGGGGTTTTTTAAAAGCCTCAGGAATCTTTTGCAGGTGTTTAGAGTTAATTCGATTCAGATGATTAGGTTAATAGCTCATTTAGAGAACCTTTTCATGATATGCTAATTTTGTGAGATAGGAATTTTGGGTTTTTGAGCTGTATGGAAAAATCATCAGTATTAAAACAATAAAAGACCTGAAATATTTCAGTTGGTGTGCAATGAATCTAAAATATATGAAAGTTTAATTTTTATCATTACATTATGGAAAAGAATGAACTTTCTCACAATATGCAAATATTTTGAGAAGGACCTGTACATGAAATAACTGGGAGCAAACAGACAGCATGTAGACAGGAATACTCATATTCCAGAAACAACCGACAAGGTAAACAGGGCAGACATGGGGCTTTTAAAACACTGGAAACAAGGGAATTCAAACAAGACAGGGTTGGAGACGAATAACGAGAAGGCGTGACAGAGGGACAGATAAGGCAAAGAACAACAGAAGGCACGGACAGGACTGACTGGGGAACGGATCCAGACAAGGTAGACAGAAGGCAAGGACAGGACTACAGCAGGAATAGATCCTTATCTGACATTACCCCCCCCCCCAAAGCGTGCCACGCAAGGACCAACATGAGGGGGACAGACCAGGGTCATGTGGCAAGGGACAGGACGGGACAGGGCTGGGATCAGACAATGGGGTGGGGCCAGGGAACGGGGCAGACGCAAAGACAGAGGTAAGTATATGTAGGACAACAGACACATGGACAGGAACAAAATGGGTCACGGGGACAGGGACAGAAACCACTCCTCCAGATACGGACACAGGGACGGGCACGCAGACATGGACAGAGTCAACAACAAGAACTGGGACCAACAAAAAAACAGGGACAGAGCATAGAACAAGAAGAAAAATCCGGGCACAGAAAAGGAATAACCATTCGGGGAATCAAATACATACACAAGGCATTCAAGACGACTGCATGCAAGCACCTACAAGCACCTGGGAGATGGTCTGGCTCGCCGGTGGATGTACTGATGCCGGGGTTGGATGTACCATTGCCGTAAGGGGACGTGCTGATGCTGGCTCCTACCTGAGGTGCACCATCTGCACCGAAGGGACTGTGACTACTTGGCCGGGGAACAAGAACTTTAAGCTATAACTGTAGAACCGGCACTCGAGCGGGCCTCTTCAGGAGGGTATGACCACTACCCCCCCAAAAAAAATCCTTGGGGTCTGCAGGGGAGATAAAGTTGGTGGGATCAGAGGGTCCATGGTGTCCACTGCGTCGGTTGTTACTGTTACGTTTGAGTGCAAACAGGAGGCTGGACGCAGACGCAGACTCAGGGCGTCTTTTCTTTACTGACAGACTTTCAAGGGGTTACAGAAATACACTAACAATACAAAGGCAAACCAAATACAAACGAAATTCAAATTCAAACAAGACAGGGCTGGAGGGACAGTTTAAGGCAAAGAACAACAGAAGACAAGGACAGGACTGACTGGGGAACGGATCCAGACAAGGTAGATAGAAGACAAAGACAGGACTACAGCAGGAATAGATCCTTATCTGACACAGAGGCAACAGTGGCAAGGAAAAACTCCCTCAAATGGCAGGAATTAGGAAGAAACCTTGGGAGGACCAGGACTCAAAAGGGAACCCACCCTCCATTGGGCGGCCCGCTAGCAGAAGTCTGTATGTATAGTTCAAATATAGTTCTATAGTTATAGTTCTAATTCCAGGCCGAGTAGTCACAGTCCCTTCAATGCAGATGGTGAGTCTCAAGTAGGAGTTGGCATCAGCGCGTCCTCTTGCGGCAATGGCACATCCAACCAGGGCATCAGCACATCCACTGGCAAGCCAGACCATCTCCTAGGTGCTTGTATGGCGTTGTCTTTTGTAGAAGCATGCAACCAAGATATAAAATACAGGTTGAGTATGTGGACATCAATTTAGACAACCATTGATTTAAACAGACATACATAGCTCATCTCCGGGTACTCCGGTTTCCTCCCACAGTCCAAAGACATGCATGTTAGGTTGATTGGTCACTCTAGATTGCCCGTAGATGTGAGTGTGTGTGTGCGTGTTGGCCATGTGGTGGACTGGCGACCTGCCCATGGTGTACCCTGCCTTCGCCCGGATATGCTGGGATTGGCTCCAGCCCCCCCGTGACCCCGACTAGCGGGAATAAGCGGTACGGATAATGAATGAATGAAAAATGTTAGATGGAGTTTTGTAGTAATGTAGCTTTCCTTTTTTTCATCCATTTTTTATTTGATTGTTTTGTCTCTTGTGCTTTTGTAGATCAAACAAATTAAGCGTATACAAACTCAAGCTCTTTCACTAAACATTTTCAAGAGATACTTTACATGGTGCCCTTAAAATTAAAGGGTGCAAATAGTGTTAACCACAACTGTATGGAATGGACAAAATGTACTTTGCACAGTACATAACAATGCTGATGTTCACCAGTGTAGAACATAGTAGAACAAAATACTGGAGTATTAATTCATGGATGTTCTTCTTCTGTATTAATTTTGACTCTCCACAAGAGTGAGACAGAGTGCTGCAAAACCTTAAAAGTAAAAAAGGAGCACCATAACTAGACATTCAGTTAAACTTTTTAGTTAAAAGTTACAGATTTAGTATTAAATGTATCATTCAGACTAAAAATGTCAGTGTTGCAAACCATTTCAGTACAAACACAATCTTTCTAGAATATTCTTGTATATTCCCAGGCAGCTGTGTTTCATGTAGCTGATCTCCTTAAAGATCATGTATGGAATAGCTTAGGCATATTTAAAAATGTATTCATTCACTAAAAGATTACTTCAAAATTGCATGCATCTGTTTTGCATGCAAGCATGTATTAGGCCAACTGACTGTTGAGACCAATAACGTAACTTGATAACGTAACTTTCCTTTTAATCTGTATTCACAAAATTGTATACATTCAAAAGCCTAGGCAACCACATAAACTCAATATTGTAATAATATTTTGAAGCCAAACATGAAGGACTATAGACTTTATATTAAAAATAAAAATGTTCAATTAATATTGCATGTACTACTTTTCTGTTGCTCAAAACTGTTTATAGTAATAATTTCGTAATGATTTAAAGTTTTTAATGTTTACAGATGTAGCCGGGTGGTTAACAGTATACTCCTACTGCTTATCTGAAAAAGGGACTGTCCCTTTAACACTTTCCCTACCCTAGAGCAGTGTGCGGTGCGCTACAGATGATATTCGCGATTTCCGTTGTTTCTATGCATAAATATGGGCTAATTTTAATTATCCATCACGGCAAACGGCATTATCTATATCCAAACAAAGACACACTGATTCAAGTGTGTAAAATGTTTTTAATAAAATTTAACCAAAGTTTGGTTCTTACCGTAGTACTCAGGGAAATCGAATGCCTTTCAGTGATGCTAAGAATCACGAAAACACTACATATATTTTTAATTCTCAGGCCTGGAGCAATAACATACTTGCTATACCGAAGTTCACCTCTGACCACGTGACTTCTCAATATTACTTAGTTCCTCGTCATTACTGATAACTTTACATCTTATACAACTTACTGACAACCTGACTTATTTGCTTTTTCATAAGATAATGGATAAATATTTCCTAATTATGTCTAGTTAGGACAAACCTAGAGAGCTCAGTGAACTAAGTTATAATCACAGTACCGAAATGATACTCCCCTAATGATCTCAGGATTGCAATGTTTGGTTAACAATTCATTTTGGTGACAGATATGTAGGTTACACCATATAAAACATATGTCTCTAAGTTCAACAGGGGAGATTTTAATAGGGGAGTATGAAGGAGCATGAGCTGTTCCTGTAGCTTCTGTCAGAAGTGTAATGAGCTTCACGTACAAGGTGATGTTTTGTAAACTGGAGGACTAAAAACATTCAGCACTGTAAGACAAGAACACATCAGGTTCATGTATCGAACAGGTTTGCCCCACTCAGCGATACAGCGGCTGAGATCCCTGTTAAAAGAGATCTGGTTATAGGAGATTCACGGCTCCGACACATGAATGTAGCTACCCCTTTAGAGACATCAGCAGCCATAGTCAAATGTATCCCGGGGGCTAGAGCGCCTGACATCAGGGCTAATCTAAAGGTGCTGGCTAAACGTAAATACTCCAAGATAGTTATACACGTCGGCACCAATGATGTGGGGTTGAGACAATCAGAGATTATTCATTCAATTCAATTTTATTTATATATATCGCTTTTTACAACACATGTTGTCATAAAGCAGCTTTACAAATTGCATGGGTCCAGATTCCTAATGAGCAAGCCAAAGGCGACAGTGGCAAGGAAAAACTCCCTAAGATGGCAGGAATTTAGGAAGAAACCTTGGGAGGACCAAGACTCAAAAGGGAACCCATCCTCCATTGGGCGGCCTGCTAGCAGATGTCCACATTCACAGTTCAGATATAGTCCAGATATAGTCCTGTAGTTATGATTCTAATTCCAGGCCGAGTAGTCACAGTCCCTTCAGAGTAGATGATGAGCCTCAGGTGGGAGTTGGCATCAGCGCATCCTCTTGCGACAATGGCACATCCAACCACGGCATCGGCACATCCACTGGCAAGCCAGACCATCTCCTAGATGCTTGTATGGGGTGGATAACGGGAAAGGCTCGTCTCTCCTTGTCCCGGTATTTCTCGGGCAGCCATTGGGAAAAAGAGGGACAATTAGTTCTGTATGGGATATGTTAGACAAAGGAAATTTAAACATTTCTGGAGTGTGGCAGAGACTCCGGCAATTAAATTATTACAGTCTAGCTAAAGGGCAGAACCAGAAGGTAACACAGACTTGGGAGCATCCTGAGACACTGGCATCCATCCACTACACCGTCGACAAACTTGAGTGCCCGCTTGCATTGTTAGGATGACAGCACCAGCGCCCCAGTTTGCCATAAAACCCTTTGCCCATGAACCCCTGGATCTGTTACCTTATCTGAAGGGGCACATTAATTACCAAATGCTAGATCAAACAAGTAAGTTTTCAACCTAGACTTAAAGATTGAGACTGTGCCAGAGTCCCGGACACATTCTGGAAGACTATTCCATAGTTGGGGGGCCTTATAAGAAAAGGCTCTTCCCCCTGCTGTTACCTTATTAATTGATGGAACTAATAAGAGGCCAGCACCTTGGGATCTTAGTGGACACGGGGGTTCATAATAAGAGATAAGCTCTTGGAGGTAGTCAGGAGCAAGTCCATGCAGTGCTTTATAAGTCAATAGAATCATTTTAAAATCTAGAATAATTAGATTAGTAAATAGATTACTAAAGATAAAGAGCGTTAAAGAGGTGTGTGAGTTAACGCGGAAGATGTCACATGCTCTGGCCCCATTCCAGTTTGGCATGGCGCTGAAACTTACAGCAGGTTATGGGTGCTACACTGCTGGATGTCTAAAGGGTGCTCAGAAAACAAAGTGGGTTATATAGACAACTGGACAAGTTTTGTGGGCAGGCCTGGCCTCTTGAAGCAGGACGGCATTCACCCCTCTTGGGAAGGTGCTGCTCTCATATCTAGTAGTATATCCGCTAGGCTTAATAATGGTAGTGTAGTAGTAGTTAATGGGGATTGACAAACCAGAGCCGAGGCCAGGCAGCAGACACACAGGCTAATCCGACTGTCTGCGAGCTGTGAGGAGACGTCAGCAATGGATTGAAACTGTGTCTGTTCCTCGAGTATCAAAAAACAGTTCTCTTAAAATTTGTAGACAAAATTTGATAGATGTTAAATTCAATAACGCAGCCGCTGAGAATCATTTAAATGTAAAATTAGGATTTCTAAATATAAGATCCCTTTCATCTAAAGCACTACTTGTTAACGAAATGATTACCGATCATAATCTAAGCATGCTTTGCTTGACTGAAACCTGGACTCGGCCAGACGACTATATGGCTCTAAACGAAGCATCTACCTCTGGCTATAGATACGTTCATAGCCCCTGTCCAAATGGTCGCCGAGGTGGTGTTGCCACACTATATGACTCTGATATAGGCGTCTCTCAAAGATCAGGCTTCAAGTTTAATTCTTTTGAAAATCTCATTCTCACTGTGTCAAATTTATCATCAACCAACAAAGTCATTTATGTTAATTACTATTTCCCGCCCCCTGGTTCATACACTGAGTTTTCGGACTTCCTACGCATAATTGTAGTCATACATTAAACTTTATTCATTATTACATCTAGTACAATAGCTGCGCTCATTGATACTTTACCAGATCTGACAAACAAGGATCCACCTGTAGCTCCGGAAGGGCTAGAGCGTATTACCGAGCATGTCGAGTTTTCTCTTCATACAGCTTTAGACAAGGTTGCGCCATTGCGATACAAGAGTCAAAATCAAATTTATTTATATAGCACTTTTTACAACACATGTCACAAAGCAGCTTTACAATCTTATGGGTCCAGATCCCTAGTGAGCAAGCCAGAGAAGAAGCTCCCTAAGATGGCAGGAATTTAGGAAGAAACCTTGGGAGGACCAAGACTCAAAAGGGAACCCATCCATTTATGGTTCAAATATAGTTCTGTAGTTAGTTCTAATTCCATGCTGAGTAGTCAATCACTTCAATGCAGATGGTGAGCCTCAGGTAGGAGTTGGCATCAGCGCGTCCTCTTGCGGAAATGGCACATCCAATCACAGCATCGGCACATCCACTGGCAAGCCAGACCATCTCCTAGGTGCTTGTATGGCGGTTTCTTTTTGTAGAAGCATGCAACCAAGATATAAAATACAGGTTGAGTATGTGAACATCAATTTAGACAACCATACATAGCTCACGTGCCAGTGATTAGCATGTGGCTCCAGCAGGCTTATCTATAGCAGCATAACTAAAGGGAGGGGCCTGGGGTGGCCACAGTCAAGACGGCTTACTGAGACATTGCTTTCCACCCAAGTCATAGTCACAACAAGAGTGATCACATGACATGGCTGGATGACCGCATCAACATCTCAGATTACCAGAAAGCTCAATGACTGGAGGCCCCCAAGCTTCACACCTTCACAAGTAGAATACTAACTGAAGGCTTGATTAAATAGGTGAGTCTTAAGTCTAGATTTAAAGATTGTCAGAATCTCAGATTGGAGCTGGAAGGCTATTCCATAACTGAGGGGCTTTAAAGGAGAAAGCTGTGCCTAAGAGAGTAAATGAGAGAAAGATAGCACCTTGGTAAAACGAGCACATGCGTAGTCTCAAACGAGCCGCACGAATCCTGGAGCATAAAATTGGCGAAATTCTAAGTTAGAAGTATATAGATTATCATGGAAAAGCAGCCTTATTGAATATAAGCATGCCCTCCATTCGGCAAAATCCTCATACTTATCAGCTTTAATAGAAAAACAAAAACAAGACTCCTATTTAAAACTGTATCTAGCCTAACTAGAAATCATGACCAAATTGAATCCCAAATCCCACAGGAGTGCAGCAGTAACAGTTTTATGTTTAAGAATAAGTTCTTTATTGATAAAATTAGGGAAAAAAATTAGTCGTGGTATCTCAGACCCTGTCAACCTGCAAATGAACTCTGACAGCTGTCAGCTGTCTGACAGCCCTGGTGCTTTTTGGAGTTTTTTTCCAGCCAATTGGTCATGAGGAGCTTATTTCATTGGTAAAATTTGCCAAACCCTCCACATGAATTCTAGATGCCATACCATCTCATCTACTCAAAGAATTACTGCACAGTAACGTAGAACCGTTGCTTACTAGAATTAACTATTCTCTGAGCCTAGGCTACAACCCCAAATCACTTAAACTTGCAGGCATCAAGCCACTAATTAAAAAACCTGGTCTTTATCCCCAGGAATTGTCCAACTATAGGCCAATCTCTAATCTGTCGTTCATTTCCAAAATTCTAGAGAAAGTAGTAGTAATTTTCGTCTTCTAAATTCCGATAAGACTGAGGTGTTGCTTCTTGGACCAAAAGTTGCTAGAAGCAATTGGTCTGATATCCCCCTCACCCTAGATGGCTTTTCAGTTTCACCTAAATCTTCTGCAAAAAGCTTAGGTGTCTTGATTCAGATCTTTCATTTGATCCACATATATGCAATGTCACTAAGGCTGCCTTTTTCCATTTACATAATATCACCAAGCTGAGACATTTACTTCCATTAACTGATGCAGAAAAGCTGGTCCATGCTTTTGTCTCCTCAAAATTGGACTACTGTAATGGTCTTCTAATTGGATGCTCTAAACAGTCCCTAAAGAAACTCCAACTTGTATAGAATGCTGCAGCTAGAGTCCCAACTAGGGCTAGAAAATTCGATCATATTAGTCCTACTCTCTCCGCATTACACTGGCTTCCGGTTAAATATCTTCTTGATTTTAAAATTCTTCTGCTGACCTATAAGGCATTAAACGGTCTTGCTCCACAATATCTGAGAGAACTCATTGCATACTATAACCCATCTCGCCTTCTGCGCTCCCAAAATGCAGGATTTCTCTTAGTTCCAAAAATTAGTAAGACTACAGCCGGAGGCAGAGCTTTCTCCTTTAAAGCCCCTCAGTTATGGAATAGCCTTCCAGCTCCAATCTGAGATTCTGACAATCTTTAAATCTAGACTTAAGACTCACCTATTTAATCAAGCCTTCAGTTAGTATTCTACTTGTGAAGGTGTGAAGCTTGGGGCCTCCAGTCATTGAGCTTTCTGGTAATCCGAGATGTTGATGTGGTCATTCAGCCATGTCATGTGATCACTCTTGTTGGGACAATGACTTGGGTGGAAAGCAATGTCTCAGTAAGCTGTCTTGACTGTGGCCACCCCCAGGCCCCTCCCTTTAGTTATGCTGCTATAGATAAGCCTGCCGGAGCCACATGCTAATCACTGGCACGTGAGCTATGCATGTCTGTTTAAATCGATGGTTGTCTAAATTGATGTTTACATATTCAACCTGTATTTTATATCTTGGTTGCATGCTTCTACAAAAGACAACACCATACAAGCACCTAGGAGATGGTCTGGCTTGCCAGTGGATGTGCCGATGCCGTGGTTGGATGTGCCATTGCCGCAAGAGAACGCGCTGATGCCAACTCCTACCTGAGGCTCACCATCTGTATTGAAGAGACTGTGACTACTCAGCCTGGAATTAGAACTACAAATGCAGACTTCTGCTAGCGGGCCGCCCAAAGGAGGATGGGTTCCCTTTTGAGTCTTGGTCCTCCAAAGGTTTCTTCCTAAATTCCTGCCATCTTAGCTCCCCAAGATGGCAGGAATTTAGGAAGAAACCTTGGGAGGACCAAGACTTTCCTTGCCACTGTTGCCTCTGACTTGCTCATTAGGGATCCGGACCCATAGAACTACAGGAGACACAGATACAACAAGGAAGAGTAACTAAATATAACAATCATAGAAACACCAAGTCAAGTCAAGTCAATTTTATTTATATAGCGCTTTTTACAACACATGTTGTCTCAAAGCAGCTTTACAAATTGTATGGGTCCAGATCCCTAATGAGCAAGCCAAAGGCGACAGTGGCAAGGAAAAACTCCCTAAGATGGCGGGGAATAGGAAGAAACCTTGGGAGGACCAAGACTCAAAGGGAACCCATCCTCCATTGGGCGGCCCGTTAGCACCAGTCCGTATTTGTGAACAAGAGGTGGTTCTACAGTTATAGCTTAAAGTTCTTGTTCCCCGGCCAAGTAGTCACAGTCCCTTCGGTGCAGATGGTGCACCTCAGGTAGGAGCCAGCATCAGCACGTCCCCTTACGACAATGGTACATCCAACCCCGGCATCAGTACATCCACCGGCGAGCCAGACCATCTCCCAGGTGCTTGTAGGTGCTTGCATGCAGTCGTCTTGGGTAGAAGCATGCAAAAAGATGGACAATACAGACTGAGTGTGAGGATGTCAGTTTAACCACCATTGATTTAAATGTACATAGCTCATGTGCCAGTGATTAGCATGTAGCTCCGGCAGGCTAATCTATAGCAGCTTAACTAAAGGGGGAGGGGTCCAGAGGTGACCACAGTCATGAGGGCTCACTGAGACATTGCTTTCCAGTCAAGTCAGTCACAACTAGAGTGATGCCATGACACAGCTGGATGACAGCATCAACATCTCAGATTACCAGAAATCTCAACGTCTGGGGGCCCCTGAGCCCCGCACCTTACTAGGGGAATATTTAACTGAAGGCTTGATTATATAGGTGAGTCTTAAGTCTAGATTTAAAGATTGGAACTGTGTCAGAATCTCGGATTGGAGCTGGAAGGCTATTCCATAATTGAGGGGCTTTAAAGGAGAAAGCTCTGCCTCCGGCTGTAGTCTTACAAATTTTTGGAACTAAGAGAAATCCAGCATTTTGGGAGCGTAAAGGGCGAGATGGGTTGTAGTAAGCAATGAGTTCACTCAGATATTGTGGGGCAAGACCATTTAACGCCTTATAGGTTAAGAGAAGAATTTTAAATTCAATTCGATGTTTAATCGTAAGCCAATGTAATGCCGCGAGAGTGGGACTAATATGATCGAATTTTCTAGCCTTAGTTAGGACTCTAGCTGCAGCATTTTGTACAAGTTGTAGCTTCTTTATGGACTGTTTAGAGCATCCAATTAGAAGACCATTACAGTAGTCCAATCTTGACGAGACAAAAGCATGGACCAGCTTCTCTGCATCAGCTAATGAAAGTAAGTGTCTCAGCTTGGCGATATTACGTAAATGGAAAAAGGCAGCCTTAGTGACATTGCATATATGTGTGTCAAATGAAAGATCCGAATCAATAGTGACACCTAAGCTTTTTTGCGGTAGACTTGGGTGTTACTGAAAACCCATCTAGGTAAGGGGGAATATCAGCCCAGCTGCTTCTAGCAGCTTTAGGCCCAAGAATCAGCACCTCAGTCTTATCAGAATTTAGTTGAAGAAAATTTGACGCCATCCAGTTTTTAATGTCCTGGACGCAGCTCTCAATCTTGAGAGTAGTGGTGATATCATCCGGATTGGAAGATATATACAACTGAGTATCATCTGCGTAGCAATGGAAACCAATACCATGCCTACGGATGATAGTGCCCAGTGGAAGCATATATAATGTAAATAATATGGGGCCCAGTACAGATCCTTGTGGGACACCATATTTTACCTTAGAACGCTCTGAGCATTCGTTGTTTACTAGTACAAATTGGTAACGTTCTGTCAGGTAGGACCTGAACCAGGAGAGTGCTTGACCTCTTATACCAATGAGTGTCTCCAGCCTATTAAGTAGAATATTATGATCAATGGTGTCAAAAGCCGCACTGAGGTCTAGCAGTATGAGAAAAGAAATGTGTCCTTTATCAGAGGATATCAAGAGATCATTTACTACTTTAGTCAGCGCAGTTTCAGTG